>MJUU01007637.1:83522-102403 GCA_002080025.1 Modiolus philippinarum
AAAATTAAGTTGCAGTATACGTCATGAATACGAAACAACTGAAAAACTAGGCAGATTTTCTTGATCAGTGTATCAAGTCCTATCATTAAAAACAACCTCTCTACATATAGAAGGGCTTGACGCCCTTTATTAATGTAACATTTTTTTGTCGCCTTCTGTAAGCAGAGTCGACACATAGGGATTACTCTTCGTCGTCTTACGTCGTCGTCGTCCTGCGTCGACTGTCGGTTTATGAATCCTTCAAAATTACCGGTCCGATTCCAACCAAACTTTCAGGATATGTTGTTCACTTGGGGTAGTTGTACACCTGATACTCGGATATTCGATTGTATAGATTTAAGAGGTTCCCTGGGCCAACATTGTTCATTTGTGAGTCTGTCGGCTTTTGAATCCACCACTCCTTCAAAACTGCTCGTCCAATTCCAAACAAACTTTCAGGATATTTTTTTCACCAGGTGAAGATGTGCATCTGATACTTATAATTTTGATTTTACATATTTTAGAGTTTCATGGAGTCAAAATTGCTCATTTGTGAGTCTGTCGGATTTTGAATCCGCAACTCCTTCAAAACTGTTTGTCCAATTCCAACCAAACTTTCAGGATATGTTATTCACCTGGTGTAGATATGAACCTGATATTTAGAATTTTGATTTTACAGATCTTAGAGTTTCACGGAGCAAAAGTTATTCATTTGTTACTCTGATAAGTTAATCTTCAACTCCATCATAGCTGTAAGTCATATCCCAACCAAACTTGCAGGATATATTGTTGACCTGATTCTGTTGTGCATCTGATACGTAAATTTTGATTTTTAAGATTTTTTAGGGTTCACTGAGCCAAAATAGCTCATTTGGTGATTGAGTTTCTTAATGTGGTACTCTTTCAAAACTATAAGACATATTGCAACCAACCTGTCAGAATTTGTTAATCACTTTCTTTAATTGTGCACCTGATACTTTAAATTTTGATTTTACAAATTTTTGAGGTTCACTTGGCCAAAAATGGCTTTTCTGTAGTACAGGCGACACAAGTGATTTATGGAACACCCATCAATATGAAAAAGAAAGGAAATGGGGTAAATGTCAAGGAGACAACATCCCATATCCAGGTTAAAACAGTTTTTATCCTGTTCGGCATCCTATGTTAAGATAAGACCCTGACTGCAATTCATCTCTATTTGGCAGCACTAGCCCATTATCCATGACTAAAGTGCCTTCCGTAAAGACGTTGTCAACCAAATTATTTGAATAAGGAAATATAACAAGAAACTCCACAATGGCCAAAAATCAGAATCAAATGCAACAATCCATAAGGGAACTGTACAAGAAAACCCCCCAATAAAAGACAAACGTTAACAACGATAAGATGATATGAATGATGTTTTAAAGTCATATAATTGTGTGCTCTCACAGCTTGACGGCTTTGTACACTATATATGGTTTAGTATCAACTTTGTAAATATTGAGTTTAATCAGATAATAGGATGTCAAAAAATATTGCTGCGTACTTTTCCACATCATATGTTTATGGCATTTTCGTTCTAGTCCCATAAGAAAACAATAACAAGACACTGTTTCATGCATAGACTTAACAAATCCGTCTTTTGCCTGTTGTCAGAGTATTTGAAAAATGCTTGAAGCTTCATCAATGCGTACATATATGTTTAGAGATCCTACTGCCAAACGTTGTCGTTTGCATAATATGAGAGGCGATAGAACATTCTTGTTATAGACTCTAAAGTTTGGTCATCGCTTTGATATTTTAATGGTAAGACATTCTACTTTATAACGCAACATAAAGTGAACTTCGAAATTAAGAAAATTCACGTAATTTTATCATATTCTTCTGTGGGAAAATATTAAATGGAGTCTGACCTTTTTCGACTACAAAATATATTTCAAGCTCAGTAAACTTTCACATTTTGAAGAGTTAATGTTCGCACATTAGAAAGGTTCGTAATTACTTTGAATTTTGTTCCGCCAGTACATTGATTTGCTAATGCTTGAAAACTTCATCAATAATTGTTTCAAAGTGTAAGAGTTCGGTTATATATAACACTCTCATAACATATGCGATCTCATATTTTAAAACTTACTGAACAAAATTTTCAGGTTATTTTGCAACTTTTTATAGTTCTTTTAAACCACTTGTTCAATCCCTCTGTCTTGTGGACCCTAGGCACCGAGGTCCATTACATGTAGTTAGATTTGTCTTACACGAAAATTTTAAGTGTTTTTTGCAGAAATTGACGTTTTTTTTCAAATCAAACATGATCTAAAAATACTGAAGCTACATTACTTGTATTTCATTAGTTGGGTGTCTTTGGTAGTAGATTTGGCACATTATTTCGAAATATCTATAACGAGTACTGCTTTCACACTATTTTATTCGATTTTAACAAACTCCTTAAAGCAATGGTTCGGCGAAACAAAATTTACTGATCATTATGCAACTTAGATGTTTACTGTTCTAATAGCTTCTTGATTAAACAAATATTTTGCTTGGCAATTTGACCCATTTGCACAACTTATTTTGTAATACAGCACTCATTTCAATACCCATGATACCAGTCAACAGTGCTTTTTAATGGGATAATTTAACATTTCAAGTATAAAGCAGAGTAGCATCTCACAATCTGCACATGTTCACATGTGAGATTGATTATGTTAATGTGTTTTGCATTTTCCTTCTGGGAACTTAAATATTGTCTAAATACATTTCCAGTTTAGTTTTAACCATTACTAATCTACCGATAACGGGTTGCCCACCTCAGATGGACTCGATAGTGGATAGTTTGTATTTATTTTGTTTTGTGATATGAATTATATTGGTTAGAATAACAAGATATCGAAGTTACTGGACATGATCTTTTTTCATAAAAATGAAGATAAATGAAACTTGAAGCGTATATTGTCATATAATTGATTTAAGCATGCAATAAACTTGTTTTTTTTGGATTTTTTAAATTTCCTATTTTCTCATTTTTGCTTCGGTATTTATTTGCCGAATTTATTCTCTTTACTCTCAATGCGCAGCAGTTGCATTTTACTCTGTGTGACTTCGAGGTCACTTCATTTTAACATCTGGAAACTTGAACGACTGGAAATAGTTGTAAAATATTCAAACACAAATTTCAAACAGTAAATGGTTGAGAAGACATTATCGATGTCAGGTTATAATATTCAATCCATTACTTTGCTAATTATTTTGTTTTCAAAAACAGTTTGTCACTCGTTTTACAACATAGTTGTCAACACTTTAATTTCAAAATAAGTATAAGTAAACTTAACAACAGAGGTTTATTTTGAACAGATGTATCATGTTTGGGAGGGGAATTTGCGAAAAATACCAGTCGAGAGATGTTATATTTCCCGAGCCCAACAGGCGAGGGAAATTGCATTCTCGAGACTTGTATATTTCACAAATTCCCCGACCAAACATGATATATATGTTTAATTCTACCGAATGACTTTATCTAAAGCGCACAGATGACGTCGTTTTAAAATTTGTTACAAGCGTCCCAGTGAAAGGTTAAAAAGGCAAAGGAGTAGGTGCGGTAAGGGCCTTATTTGGCCTCAAAAAATAAGATTGCTTAAATTCACATTATATATTGTTGAAATGTTCTATGGATATAGGTTAACAGTTAAAAGGAAGATTACTCAAGTATTGATGTACGATTACAGAGTTTTTCAGTGTAGAAAATGGGACAAAATGCGCATTTTCTCAAAAAANATTTTTAAGCAAATACCCCGGCAGAGGGTAAAAAGTGACACATTTTTAGGCAAATACCCCGCTGCTTGAAAACTTGCTTGAAATGTCATGGATTTGTCAAAAAAAAAGAAAAAAATACACCGGTTTTCGACCAATCAAATTGCAGCATTCTATCATAAGGTAGAATTATTTTCTAAATACTTTTTATGAAAATTTACAAAACTTGTCGCTGTTTACCAATTCAACACATCGATTCACTGGAACTCATCCCCGAAAAGAATTTGTTCATTATATAAAGGTTTGTACGTCTCGTTATGACTTCAAGATAAAATCGGTATTTAAAATTTTTTCCCTCCAAAATGACGTCTTGAGATAATAACCGTTTTGCTTTGTGATGTCAAATGCTATTTTAGGTTTCAATCAGGTACCTGGGAGTTTCAAATTTTAAAATCGAGACGTAACTTGCAACCCATATTGGCTGTAATGACTATATATTAGGAAAAAGAAGGGAAACGGGGAATGTGTCAAAGAGACAACGACCCAAAGGGGAGTAATAACAACTCAAAGCCACCATTAGATCTTCAATGAACGGTGAGGAAACCCCACACCCAACGGCAGGTCGGAGTTGGCCGCAATGACTATACATGTATAAGTCTCCTTCGTGCAAAGCTCTGTCATTAGCTTATTTTACTTTCAATTTATCACTTTTTGGTTATTTGTTCTACGTCAGCTTCAAAACATATTTCGATTTCCGGATTTTTAATGTTTTGAATGTTCTGCACTGAAAAGATACAAGTTGTTAAAATGGCCATATGCAGAACATAAATCTACAGTTACTTCAGTATTTTGTTATTTAATCCTTTTAGACATATAAATTCAAGTGATATACAAAAACTTGTCCAGTTTCAGTGGCGATTAACAAAATATTTCTGTTTCTGTTATAATGAATTCCTCTCGGAGACAAAAGTCTATGTTCATAACCCAAAACCTGTGTAACAAATTTTCCGTCAGCAGATATAGAGATAACGTTATTTGATATCCATCCTGTTACGAACACATTTCCGTAAATATCCGACGCAATGCCTTGTGGGAAAATTAACGTCTGTCTATCCGAATACCTCCATATTACATTTAAAGAAGAATCTAGAAGTGTTACGGAGTTTGAATCGGTGTTAGTAAAACAAAAGTTACTGCCAACTTTTGTGACATATGAACAAGACGACAATTTTTCCTTGTAAAATTCGCTTTCTTTGAAATCATCAAGGCCAATGGATTGTAATCCTTTGTTCTGAACACAAAAGATCAAAGAACGATTGTGAAATGTTATACCAAAACAATAACCCATTGCTGTAATTGACTTCAACACTTTTTTTCTGACTAAGTCAATGATTTGTATAGTTTGTGAAAAACCATACGTCACAGCAACTGTCCTTTCATCAACGGAAGTGACGTCAAATGCCCCAAAAAATCCTGTGTTTATTTCAAACTTATAAGAACCGTTATTATTATAAACAGTTAATTTTGTACTCCTACCATCGGTGAACACCAAATCCCCAAATGTCAATGCGTGACATCCTCTTATCAATAATTTACTGGACTCTTTCTTCAAATCAATTTCGTATACCAAGATCATTTTCAGGTCTGTGTTATTACTTGGCGATGTTGTTGATCGTGAATCTCTTTTACTCTGTAACAGGGTTTCGGAGGGTTTAACTACTGTGCGGACAAGGCCAAAAGTCTTAATATCATTAATAAACATTTCAATGAGCTTATTAATCTGCAAAGTAACATCAACATCATCTAAGCTTTTGTTGTAAAGTAATGAGTTCAAGTATGTTTCTTCTTGGTTGACAATTTCTGCTATTCCTTCAACCTCCGAGAAGATACGATCTTCCGATTCTTCTGCTTCCAGAACATCCAAAATGGCATGTAGTTTCTGCATCTTGTGGTCTCGGTTTTCAAGCTCTTGCAAAACGCTTTGTATCCGATGTACATGTTTCTCTGTTGATGAATAGAGTTCTGTCAATGTCCCATTTTCCAATTCGTCCAATCTGTCGTTCAGTAGAGCACGGACCGTAGATATACTATGTTCAGCAAACACTTTACGTTGATTTAGCTTCGTGAGGTTTAAACGTCTGTTTCGTTTAATTTGGTGAGAAAAATTTATGACGTCATGAATCTTTTCTCTTACGTCTTCCAACACTTCTGTTAGACTTGTATCATCGGCGTACAATGCCATAGCACTAAACTTAATTGATTTTATAATGAAATAAGACTTCACAACAATAAAGAGTTCGTCTTGAGTTTTTTCCAGTATGAAATTTTGACGGGCTGAAAAACAAAGTTCAGATTGAAACTCATGTGCATTTACGTCATATCATTTTATTGATTATAAATATTTTGGTAGTTTTTTTCTTGACATTAACTGCTTTACTTTTTTATATTAACTCGACAGAAAAAGTTCAGGACCATGGTTTTCATTTCTATTACAAATGTTTTTAGTTTTACAACTCAGTTTAATTTGACCAAATTATACAAAAGCCGATCAGTCTTGGGACGTCGTGTCTGATGTTTTCGAGACACCTCAAAAAAGTCAATGGGGTCAACCTTCCATCTGTTCATGCATCCTCGGAAAGCAAAAATTTCTGAAATTTGCATTTTTACCCCAAAAATTTATCCGCCTTCAAAAAAAATCAATTTCCTGTCAGGAACAGATGCAATGAAGTCTTTTCTTGAATTTCTGTATCTTGATGTTTCAAACAACGCTGTCAAGTCAAAATGTTTATACCAAGCATTTTGAAAATGACCGAAAAAAAAGGAAATTCTTGTATGGGACAAAATGGATACCCATATGTGAATGCCCATTTCTTTGCCGCTTTTCAACAATTTTTAGTGAATCAAAGTCTGTAGACAGTTAAAAGTTTAAACAACTCGATAAAAATGTCAAAATCATGATTTTTAAAAAAAAAATGCGATTTTTTTATTCTCAAAAATATGAATTTTGGAAAAGTTGGAAATTTCAGAAAATGGTCATAATGTTAAGTGTAAACGCTGTTGATCGGATAAGTGGTTACGCCCATGCTTCAACACGAAAATAAAAATACATGAATTTAAGTGGATATGGTCTTTAACTTTTTTTGCCGAGTATATTAAAAATCGGTTAAATAAATCTTAATTCAAATATACATATATTATCTGTTGGAGCAACCAAAAACTTAAAGTCATCACTACAGAAGTTTTACGGCTGACATCACGATCTTGTCGATCGTTACGGGATATCTGTTTCCCAGATGACAACAGATCTTTCCCTCTACAACTAAAGTTTGTTTTTCCTCCATCGGATTTGACTTTACTACCGGAGTTGACATGTTCAACAAGGCGGGTGTCTCATAAGAAGCAGATGCTTACTCTACCGTTACNGTCCGTGTTGTTCATCTGTATGTGTGTTTTCATTTTTCTTTTTTGTCCCGTACTCAAGTTGTGTCCTTGTTTCTTAGTGTTTCCGATGTTGCCTTTGTCCATGGATTGTTCGTTCTTTGACTGACGGTTCGGTTCTCACTTACTATACAGCTTGTATATCTAACATGAATGGAAAAGTCTTGGCTTCGGTTGTTCATATCATAGGTCGGGAGCCTATATTTACAACAATAAGAAACTCAGAAAATAGCTGTCTTTAATACTGTTTGAATTGCACTAACGATTTCTGATTTTTGCTTTCTATTAGGTATATATAGTATTGGTTATTTGTTCTATGTCAGTTTTTTAAACATCTTTGAGTCTATGGTCTTCCAAATATTTAGAGTTTATCTTCACTGAAGAGACAAAAGGTGTCGAAATGGTCATTTGCAGAAACAAAACTTACAGTATGTTCGGTAATTTATTCATTTTTATAGCTGAATATTCCTTGATTAGAATAAAAGAATCTAATTATACAAGTGAAAGTGTGAGACAATGGAATCTCAAACAACCAAGGGTAAGATTTCCAGTCTCGGACGAAATTTGCCGAGTCAGATATGTTTGAAATCTTTCCCGAGGATGTCTGGGACTCACTTGTCTCGCACATTAAGCGGTGTTTGCTTTTATTTCTCATTGTATTCTCTCTAAAATGTATAAAATCCACACAGATATGTTGTACCCCGGGGTACAAGACAAGGAATTCTTTGTTGTGTCTCAAAAGTGAGAATCTTATTTTCTATATAAATGTTTATTTTGCAAGTATTAAAACATAAGTAAAACTGTAAATATTGTGGATTTGTATACAACAATGTACTTATAATTCAAATAATTCATATGTATGATACACGGCAGCTTTAAACACTTTGACTAATCAAAAGCTTATTAACTTAAACCCAGGATCCGGAAATTTAAAAGTGAAGATAACAGTTAACACCTACAATGGCCGACAATAACAATCACATGCCACAATTCACAGGGGAACCACACAAGAAAAAAACACATAACAGACTAGAATCAAACATAAATAACGATAGGAACTCGGTATATCCGGCCTCTGTACCGGCCAGCGGTAGGGTTAAACGAGTTCTATTGGTGCTCAAATCTCCCCTTTCTCTATCCAGTTTTCCTATAGTATAATAAACATACGAATAAAACCCTGACTCGAAAGTACAGAATTAAAAAAAGCATCAAAGTAACATAATACGGTGAATAAAAGGATATGGAGTAAATGCACTTGAGACAAAGTGTCTACAAATACATGGTAAAATCACGCAGAGGAACAACGCTTTTCTTGTTTTTGTTCTTCATCTTGATACAATGTATGTCTATATGATTATGAAAGGTTTCATAATTGTTCCGATATATGTTTTTTTCATTTGTCAATTTTTAGGCAGACACGGCCAACAGATACTTCTAGATTTATTTTTACCCTGGCATTGTGTGGCATAGAACATGAAATTATCAAACAGGCTTAGTTAAATTTGAATAGCGAAAAGAGAAAAAGAAGATACCTATAATAGAGGCCTAGTTTTGGTTTTAGAAATCGAAACTTGCTGACGACGGACGCAGTAATATAAAAGCTGTTGAACCTAAAATCAAATGCCTACTCGCATTCAAATAATGTCCTGTTGTCCCAATTCTGATGCAATCAAATGTTTTGTCTGATGTCAGCGGAAAGGAATCCAAAATGGAAAGCGAATGACAATCTGTCCTCCGTATTAAGATTAACATATGAGCATTATTTTGACTAATCAAATCATAGATAACATCCATTTTATATAAAAAATCTTAAATAATAAAAAAAATTGTGTAAAGTTTGAAAAAAATAAATTGTGAATTTTACAGTGTAGTGTAACTTATTAAAACTAAATATCTGAATAAGCCGAAAAACGTAAAGCTTTTCATATGCATGCCAACGAAATGCCAAACTCTATTTAACTAAAATTTTGTGGGTGACCATTTTGAAAACATGTGTCAGTACAGAGCAGTAAAAATAATTCATTCAGAAAACTCATAGGAAAAGATAACAGAGAAGAATAATTGGTGCAAACTATCCACTAAATAATGTGCAAGCAAAAATGTATTCGCGTGACTTTGCAGACTGGCATATATTTAAAAATACTAAAAAATAATTATAAATTATTTCATCCCTATGTTTCATATTTGTATCAAAAATAATAAATCTAAACAACTTACGTATTATGAAGGATATTGAAATTATATTCATTATTTAATTTCGCCAAGGATTACTTGTCATGTGACTTAGTAGGATAATCTAATTTCCGTAAATTATTATTTTTAAGACTGGATTTAAAAAGTTAACAGTACTTTTTATTTGATGACGGGTGTTTTTTCGTGCTATTTTTCGGTTGTTAGGAAATATTTTCTTATATATTTATTGGAAACGTACCATAAATTGTTCATTTCGATTTCTGATCGTCTATTGAGCAATATAAAGAACATTCGAGGTACTTGTAACGAAACAGCAGGCTGGAGCAAGCAACAAGAGTTATTGGTGATTACAAATCTCGCTAGGTATTGCCGTAATAGAAATCATACACACCACAAAAGAAAACAAATTTCAACGATGACAAGAATGCTGAGGTTGAAGTGTCTCAAACCATGGAAGGCGTAACAAAAAGCACTCATATTACGGAAGACCCGAAAACATGATTTTAAAATATTTTTGTAAGTTTGTTAAAAAATCTAAAGAGTTTCTATCTCGAGCATATCTCTGTACTTAACTGATTTTGGCTTCTTGTTTTAAATCCTATTGGTTATAATATCAACATCAGCTTTAACTTACAATTAATTTGATTTATGGTCCTCCAAATCAGCACTGAAGAGACATCAGCAGAGATTAGATTAACTGTTTTGAAAAAGTACATCAGCGCTTTGGACATAAGCGCTTTTTTAAAAGGACATTTGCTCTTTTTTTGAAAAAGTACATCAGCTCTTTGAATATTTACGCTTTTTTAAAAGGACATTTGCTCTGTTTTGCAAAAGTACATCAGCACTTTGAACATTTACGCTTTTTTGAAAGGACATTTGCTCTTTTTTTTGAAAAAGTACATAAGCACTTTGGACATTTGCGCTTTTTTGAAAGGACATTTGCTCTTTTTTTAAAGTACATCAGCGCTTTGGACATAAGCTCTTTTTTAAAAGGACATTTGTTCTTTTTTGCAAAAAGTACATCAGCGCTTTGGACGTATGCACTTTTTTAAAATTACAATTGCTCTTTTTTGCAAAAAAGTACATCAGCGCTTTCTTAAAGGACATCTGCGTGTAGCTGAAATGTTGCTGAAGTTGGCGTTAAACAACAATCAATTAATCAATCAATCAATCATATTTTTTCTATGTTTATGACTTTATGAACTGTGTAAAGCTGCTTGAAACTATTTTGACAATATATCTAAACGGTCCACACATTCCATTTCCTCAACTCTACATAACCACTTTAAGTTTTTTGTACATGTAAAAATGACACCACCGTTCTACATGCCAGTCACTTTTCGGTTACAGTATGAACACTGCAAAATTTGGGCGTGATATACTGTAAACGGGCATTATTACCGCCTTTGAGTCCACAGGATGAAAAAATCTTCGTAAGCATTTTTTTTAATTCACTTCTCATAATCTTAGATGGCCCCAATTCCCTTCGATTTAGCTCAGATGGTGTCTTCTTTTTTCTTCAAATGTCCTCTGACATATGATAGTGTTCATTTTCGCTGTCACAATATTGTAGTAGACCTCGTATCAGTTGCATTTTCAACTTGCACAACATTTTAACATAGGTAATAAAGGGCTACGCCGAGCGCAGCATGATACGACCGCAGCATATCGACCACTGAAATATGAACAAGTGTAAACTTAAACGAATATGGACACAGTAATTTGCTGGACGCAATAAGGACCTTGACACATAAATTAACTGGACACAAACTAGTAAAAATCAAAATCAAATCTAATGCCATGGTTCTGAAAGCTTACAATGAGAATAATCCAAAGAAAAAAATCTCATCAAAATCTGATGAAAAATGAAGATTTCACATATTTCTAATAATTGCAATTGTGACCTATNCCAAATCCGTTGAAATACTGCTGAAAGCTTACAATGAGAGGAATCCAAAGAAAAAAATCCCATCAAAATCTGATGAAAAATAAGATTTCACATATTTCTGATAATTGCAATTTTGGCCTCTTTGACCCCTTATAGCTCGGAAATGGTAAGAGCTATGACAAATCTGTTCACATAATGCAGAAAGCTTACAATGTGAGGAATCCAAAGAAAAAATCCCATCAAAATCTGATGAAAAATAAAAAAATTAGGTTATCCGCATGTTTGCGATTTTGGCCCCATTGGGCCCCTCATAGCTTGGAAAGGAAACAAGTTATCAAAAATTTGATGGTGCAGCACTAGTTTTTTTCATAAGGAATCCATTGCAAAAAACTGCATCAAATTGGACTTAAAATACAAAAATTAAATTTTTTGAATTTGCCCTTTTTGGGCCACATTTATCTCGTAAGCCGTATATGCCACATGTCATCCGTTGAGCATATACCAGATTGGCAGTACACTGAAAGAAACCCCATCAAAATCCGATAAATAATTAAACATTCTACAGTCAAACATGTGAAAACGCCAAATTTTGCCATTTTGGCCCTTTTTTAGAAACGGGAGGGGTCACAAAACCCAAAACCAATCCTATCCATCCGTTTGTGCCAAGGAACATTGTGTTAAAATTACAGAATGATTGATCAGCTGGAACTTGAGTTATTGACCAAAAACAAAAGTGTTTGCAAGATTTTCATTTTGTTGGCAACACTTCTTATGGTTTACGTTCCAAAAGTAACAGCATGTTAACTTTACCAAAACCAAATACAAATTCTTTGAAAAAAACTTTTTTTTATATTCTGGCTCACAAATTTGGAACAGCTTACCATACGATTTGAAAGTTTGCAAATCAATTAAACAGTTTAAGAAAAATGTTATGCCTACTTTTTAAATGGTAATAAATTGCAAAATACTAGAATAAGTATACATGAATCTTAATCAAATGCAATTGAATTGTTTTATACACCTTTTATGGCAAACTGTTTGTATACATTATATGTAATTTTGATTTATGCTTGTATTTGAGGACCCCCAGGAAGATTAGTTTTGGCTAATTGGGTTATCCTCTTGAAATAAAGATTATTTATTTATTTATTTTATTTGTCTACAGACGACAACGACGACGACGACAGCGCCAAACCATTATACGACCACAATTTTTTTTCGGTCGTATAAAAACTAAATAAAAAAGCGTCCAAATGGTATTTATTTAAAAAATTGAAGTGCTAATGTCCAACAAAGTCTCAAGTAAAAAGCTCAAATATTCTACGCCAAGTTAAGGCCGTCCTAAATTAATTATATGTTTAACGTCACCCTCGAGCGTCTGTTTTCGAAATTTTTGGACATATAAAAAGCAATAATTTCGAAATTTTGGGGTTAACGGGTAGGGATAACAGTCAGGTCCGGAACTGATGAAAAACTGGACCATCTTAAACCCTTCATTACTTCTGATGTAGAGTCAGAATGAGGAAAAGCTTTTGATTCCGATAAAAGACTTCCAAAAATGTGAAATGAATATTTTTGTGTCATTTAAAACTAAAAATAAAAGTACGAAATCTGTTCTTAACATACATATCAATAAAAATTTGTAAAAGATGTAAGCAATTTTTTGTTTTATTTTTTTATTATTTTTATTTATATTTTGTTTTAATTTTTTGTTTTAAATTTGTTTCAGAAAATGAAAGTATATGGAGTAAATGCACATGACACACTCTCTATAAATACGTGGAAGAAGGTAGCAATGGAACAATGATGCTTTAGTTGTTCTTCATTTTGAAGTCACGAAGTCACAATGAGGCCTTCAACAATGATTGTTTGTTTATTTCCTCCCAGTTATCAAGCCTTAAGTTGACGTTAAAGATAGAATTTATTTAGAACGACTGAATCAGTGATGCAACTATATGGACGGAATATCTACCACCACTTACATATGAGACTTGTGCAACCTGGAATGTTCAAAAAAATATTAGCGCGACCTAGATGATTCACAACACCCCTTATTCCTTATTCGCCGCCATTTGTATGTTTGTCCAATTTCATGTTTGTTAATTTTGTGTTGTTTGTTGATATTTTTACATTGTTGTATTCTGGGGACGAATAAGCAGACTCGGGAAACGGATACTTGAGAACGTAAAATATAAGAGTTACCCTGAAGATCATAAACATCCGGTCATTCTAGAAATCGATTTATAGCAGAGTTTGTAAAAGAACCGATTAACTACAAATGTATATTGTAACGACTTGACAATCACAAAATTTAACCTAACACTCAGTCACTGGTCTTTCATTGGCAGTGTGACGTGTGCCAAGCATGGAACAGATCATGCTTACCCCTTCGGAGAAAGCGATGATACTTAAGTAAAATGTAGGGTTCCCAACTGTTAGTGTTTAAGTTATGTGGTGGATTTTTTTTTTTCGTTTCTTTCTTTTGTCCGGTTGTGCCTCTGTATTGTCAGTATTTGAAATCTTATTGCTAATCCTAAGTTCCTGCTCTGCCTTTTTGCTTCCGATGTATTTTTATCTAGTGCAGTTCCCTTTTGAATGTGTGTATGTTATTTCCGGGCAATTATAGGTGTTCACCTTTATCTTGACTTAATATAAACTTACAGTAAAAAGTAATTCTGTAAACATTTTTTATTCTTGTGATGCCTTTTTTTCTAAATAAGTATGAAGTAAAAGAAAGAATAAAAGAAAGCAATAAAGGCGTCTTTCTGGATAAACACAAAGCAACAGCATCACATTTACCTAAAGATAACAGAAAAAACAACAAATGATTAAAACATTTGAAAAGCTATTGTTCAATGTATTTTTTACAATTTATTCAAAATAAATTTCAAAAGTTTAGATTTTATCTGCACTGAAGAGACATAAGTTGTCGAAATGCGCATATGCAGAAAATAAATTTACGGTAAATTCGGTATTTAGTTATAAATACATGTTTCAGTGTACAAGAACACATTTAATTCTGATAATAGACATTGAGAAATAATTTGGACATGTTCACGTGAACTACTTGAGGGATGAAACAGGGTACGTCGACAGAGTAGGTGTTTCCTGCTTTACATGCAACTACCGAAACGACCATGACCATACATTTTATTTTAAGACACTCTTTTGACAATACAAATATTACAGATAATATGAAATGATAAAAAAATAAGTTAAATACAATTGATTTTGAAAGACATACATGACTTACAATAAATTGAAAAAAAACTACACGTATTTTGTAAAGCCGATTCTATTTGGAAACTTACAATATCTAAATTTTTGAAAGTTTTGTTGAAAACTAAGGAGTATCTCCCTCATGCAAAGCTCTGTCCTTAGCGGATTTTGGCTTTACATTCAGCGTTGTTCCTTTGCTTGTTTTTTACCATGTATTTGTAGAGACTTTGTCTCATGTGCATTTACTCCATATCCTTTTATTCACCATTTACATTCAGATCTTATTGGTTATTTGTTCTCTCTCAGTTTTTAACATCTTTGAGTTTATGGTCTTCCAAACGTTTAGATTTAATCTGCACTGAAGAGACATAAGTTGTCGAAATGCGCATATGCAGAAAACAAATTCACAGTAACTTCGGTATTAAGTTATTTGCTAGCTGAATGGATTATGATGTTTGTATAATTCACATTACATTTTCTTTCATTGTCAAGCTTTTTGGTACGTTTTCATTGAAAATTGTCCTGAAACTGCTTAATTTTATAAATAACAAAATACCGAAATTGCCGTGAATTAAATTGTGACTTGAAATAATAAAATCTTCTGAAACTAGAAAAAAAATGAAAAGTTACAGCTCATATTGCTGTTATTCAAAAGCTATAAATGTTTGTTTCAATTTATAGACCACTTTACTATTATATACAATATATACTTTTACATACTGATGTTGGCTTTTAAGCAGGACTTTTTTGGTTATTTGTACTTGATCAGATTTACAAATGTTATGTTTATAGTCTTCCAAAACAACGGCAGTAGAATACCGAAGGAACAAAGCACAAGATTACATAAATCAAAGTTCAGAGATAAGGCAAAAGCAAGAACACCAGAAGACGGATGACCAAAGACACTACATGCCCACAGAACACACGAACGTTACATATACAACACAAAAAACTGAAACTAAAGCACTAACAGTGTGAACTCTAAAAAAACAGGGTGAAATCAGGTGCTCCGGAAGAGTTAACATGCCCTGCTCATTATACAGCACCCGTCACACTGTGAGTAGTTCAATCCAGGGTAAAGTCAAAATCGGTAATGTCAAAGACGTGAATCTAGCTGAAAATGTTATTTTTTATTTGTGACACTGACATTTCATATCTATCTTTGATGTCTTGGTGACGGCCATAGATTTTCTGAAGGGACGAAAGTAACAACAGCTGAACATATCCCTGACTCAGCAGTTTCTGTGACAGTGCTTTTGCTATTTCCACAAAGTCACTGTATTTACTGCACGCTCTACAATAACGTATTAATTTTGAAATATAGAGCAAGGGAAAGCATACGGCCGAATCAGGGGTACTTCACTAATTTGCATAGCGGCCATTTTGTAACTCTTGCTTGTCGGCCATATTAGTTGAAATGCATAGGGGAGATATTGAAATTTTGCAAAATTATCCAATAATACACTTCAGAACATATTTGTCCGCATCTAGCAAGATTCTAGACATTGTTTACGTCTATTCAATATATAAATTCTTATCTGTAATAATGAAAATTTTCGGCCAATTCAGTTTTCAATTCGAAGCGGGATCATGACATTTTGACAGTAGAAGCCATTGTAAAATTGCTGAGTGAGCTATCTTTGACAGAAAAATACACATCAAAGATAAATATGTAGCAAATTTGTCCGCAAATGACTGTAAAATATAACTCGCATAGATTCATAAACAGTTGTCCCTTTTAAACTTACTCCAGGAATTTGCGGCCAAATAAAATTGAAAATGTGTAATTTCAAGCTTTCCAACGACCTGAAACCCTTCAGCAGACGGACCCGTGGTTAAAAATCGTGTTTACCACAATTTCTATGTTTTTAAATTCCCACAACAAAAACTTTTCATTACGGAAGATAACATTAATACAATACTTTTAGAAAAAAGACGGGGTTAGTATGAAAAGAATCCGGAACACTGAATTGTACTTTCGAAGTTAAACTTTAATAAAGGGAAGTAATTCGCCAAAAAGGGGCGTGGTCACGTGATTTTACCTCATGAATAAAATACCCCCGATTCACTAAAGGGTCTGTAAGTCTCGTCATGTGACACCGAGAAATCACGATAGAATTCAAATTTGAAAACGTTTCCCACAAAAATATGACGTTGCGGGATTATATGACGTCCACATTTTGTGCTTGAAACGTCATATTGTTCTGTTAAAAATGCAACTTCTGGGTAAAAATTATGTACCCGGAAGTTCAAAAAATGAACGAGACTTACAGACCCTATTGGAAAGTCAAAATCATCACGTTTGTCATATAATTTAGTTTTAAGACATCCATTGATTTGATCTGCATTAAAGAGCCAAAAGTTGTCAAAATGGTCATATATAGAAACTTAATTAACAACTACTTCGGTAATTAGTTATTTATTACCCTTAGCTTACGATGCGTCTGCTGGTGGATTGCTAGTCCCAAAGGTATTCACCAACCCAGATAGTCAATACTACAGTGCTGACTAGAAAACTGATTCAATTTGGAAATATGCAATATGTTACCATATTTTGCTTAGAACTCAGAAGTATTTTCCTTGTGCATAGCTCTGTCCTCAGATGATTTTGGCTTTTCATTTAGACTTTTTGGTTATTTGTTCTTTTTCAAATTTACAAATGTTCGATTAATGGTCTTCCAAATGTTTCGATTTGATCTGCAGTGAAGAGATATAAGTTTAGAAATATAAATAGGTACTTCAATAGAATAAAGTAAAAACTTAAATTGAATGCATATAACAGTTCAGATAATTGTTACATTTTGTATCTGCTCCAATTATAATAATTTTGACTTTTAATCTCTACACATTTTAGGTTACAGAAAATTTAGCTCACCATTAAATAACTAATTTTTGTTCACTTACGGTCTTTTTTCTTCGCATTTTACAGTCCTCTGCAGAACTAATGCGTAGATAGTTTGGAGTTACGATGCATTGACTACTTATTAAAAGATATTACAAGAAAAATTCTAATACATTTAAAATTTTCGTGCATGCAGTTTGAAAACGTTAGTTACAGTTTAAAAAGACACGTATCAAGCGTCTTCATGTACGATGTAATTTGCGTACAAAAATCTTCGATTGAATTCCTACCGACATAAAATAAAGTAAAGAATAAATAAAAAGCATCTGATAAAACTGCACTGAAAATTTAAACCCTCTATTAGTATATAAAGGGTAAATACATAAATTATTCGACGCACGACAGAACTTTAACTACCAAGGTTACAACTGCATAGTCCTATATGTGTAGATGATTATTCATACATAAAATGATAAAAACAACAATTAAGAACCGTGTTTGCAGAGTTAACACAAAAGTGCACCAAACGAAATTCCTGTTTCCATAGCAACGGTTGTCATTTTGATAATTTTGGGACCAAAAATCATTTTCACGCATGTCAGGCATTCTTCCTGTAAAATTTCATTTAATTCCGAGCACTTTGATTTCCCCCCGTCTTTTTCCAGTTTCCATAGCAACGGCCGCCATTTTGAAGGCTTTGAGACCAGAAACAAATTCTACAAATGTTAGGCAACCTTCCTGTAAAATTTTATTCAATTCTGAGCACTTTGAATTTTCCAACCTTTTCTACCGTTTCCATGACAACGGGTGCCATTTTTGAAATTTAGACACCGGATGGCACACCTTCTCAAGACTCTCTACCATCAGGTGAAGTTTCACTAAGTTCCAGTGATTGGTCTCCGAGATATCTGGCGGACAAAATGTTAGAGCGGAAGAATAAGAAAAATGGAGCAAAAACAATAAGTCTCCATAAACTTCGTTTAGGAGACTTAATATCAAACTTACTTACCACATCTTTCGGCTATCGGCCCACCTCTCTATCTCCTACTACTTCTGCTATAACAAACTTACTTACCACATCTTTCGGCTATCGGCCAAATTCTCTATCTCCAATTCTGCTATAACAAACTTACTTACCACATCTTTCGGCTATCGGCCCACTTTTCTATCTCATACACATACACAATAACAAACTTACTTACCACATCTTTCGGCTATCGGCCTATTTCTCTATCTCCTACAACTTCTTCTATAACAAACTTACTTACCACATCTTTCGGCTTTCGGCCTACTTCTCTATCTCCTACACATACACAATAACAAACTTACTTACCACATCTTTCGGCTATCGGCCCACGTCTCTATCTCCTACAATTTCTGCTATAACAAACTTAGTTACCACATCTTTCGGCTATCGGTCCACTTCTCTATCTCCTACACATACACAATAACAAACTTACTTACCACATCTTTCTGCTATCGGCCCATTTCTCTATCTCCTACAACTTCTTCTATAATAAACTTACATACCACATCTTTCGGCTATCGGCCCACTTCTCTATCTCCTACAACTTCTGCTATAACAAACTTACT
>MJUU01007637.1:107980-122052 GCA_002080025.1 Modiolus philippinarum
GCAATGGGTTTAGTGTAGGAATACGAAATAAGTGGAACAGATTGATCTTTGAAGTAAGGTGGAATGTTAGATGTTACTGTTTTGCTATGAAGAATGTTAGCGAGATTTATGGCGTCCAAGCCTTTATTGGCGAATTGAACTTTGAGAAATGTCCGGTTATCAGGTTCGTTGGCTGATTCGCGGACAGGTTTGAAAAGTCTATGGTTTGATATATCTAAAACGATTGCTGTTAATTTATATTCCAGGGAATGCCAATCGGTCACTGATGATGCTAAACAGGTTTTGTAGAAAGAATGAAGCTTTGAAAGGGGCAAAGAATACAATTTGGTACGAATGTGATGAATACCTAGTGGAATGGTCATAAATGGAAGGAGACCATTTATTGAAATGTCGTGCAGACGCGGGGCAGTGTAATGCCTGTGTCCATGGCTACGCGGTCTGCGTTGGCTTCCATTCAATATATTCATCACATTCACCGAATTACATCCTGGACTTGACAGATTTCCTACACTTTTTATGTTATCATTACAACCATAGGGTATTGCTGTACCTAATTCTTTGATCCAGTATTCCTCTCTTTGTAGACGGTAAGGTGTACTTAGCGTAGGGTTATTGGTCTTATGGTATATTTTTTCAATAATCCTGACCTTCATGTTGACAATTGAATGGTCAGGTTGGTTGAAATGTGCGTAAACATGTCGGGTCTTATTGTCCTTGGCTTCGTATCTATGTCCGCACATACGTTTGTTCAACCTGTCTTTTGTTTCGCCTACATACATCAATCCACAAAGAGAGCACTCTAACCCATAAATAAGATTTCTGGAGTTGAAAGTTGATATATACGGAATAACAGGGCTATCTTCTTTTCGTTGTGTCCTCCTCTGAAAGACATGACATTGGGGTACTAGTGTGAAAAAAAACGACAACTTATATGGAATAATTTCGAACAAAAATATTTTCGTTCAGTGTTTGCTTATAAATTTTCTCATTGGAAACAATTGAACATACATATACGCCTGGTTAAATTGTATGGAATGATATTTCAGGTATATGTCTTGAACGACATATCAGATCAAATATTGTTTTGTGTCCGTCATGTAGGTGAAGAGTGATCTGCACTGTTGGGACATAAGTTGTAGAAATGCGCATATGCAGAAAATAAATTTAACAGTAACTTCGGTATTTTGTTATTTAATATTTGTTTTGAATAATATTTCATAAGGACAACAGAAAAGAAAAATAGAGTGATGGCTATTGGAAACGACAGTGGTCTCGCACTTCCTGTTTAACACAGAGGACAGTTAAAGACCCTGGGCATAATTTTCTTCTCGGTACCTAAATTTGTTTTCATGGGCACCCGCTACAGAGCTGCCGGGCGCGTCTCTAGATGTATAGGAGAATGCCCTGTCTATGCGGGGTAGTCAGGTAATATATAAGAGAGTCTGACCGGGAGCAATTGTAACCATACTGTATAGAGAAACGACACGTTCAATGCAGTATACAGACCCCTTCTATATTTTTTCGAAGGAGATCAGACTCATTGGGAGCCGTATAGAAGGCTGAATTTTCTGCCCATACTCATTTCTCTCCTTTTCAGGTAACTATCAAATCTTGTTGCCAAGGTTTTCCCCTCCACCTCTATTTTTTCTCTTCTTTTACTTGTAGATATATATATATATATATATTTTTTTTTAATTGGTTAATTTGTTATTGTCCTGAAATAGCTGAAATATTGCTCACTGCACGTTAAACTGTAACTTATCAATCATCAAACATATTTTTTCTTAACATTTGAAAAAATATATATTGATAATCACTATTTGTACTGAGAGAATTTCAAGAAAATAAGGTCTTAAGGGGGTAGACCTGGGGAAGCCTAAAATTTTCCACTCGTCTAATTTTCTTAATATATTTAGCATTAAAACTACACATGTTCATGTTAAGCAATTTTCAACAATTTTTACCGTCCCATTTTATGTCTAGTGGCCATCAAATATATCCTGTTTCCTCATATTATTTGGTCCGTTCAGGACTTGATTATTGTGTATAAAATTGGCTCTAATTAAATTTGATTTAAAATTATTTCAAACGCAAAATTCTGTAGTTTAGACATATGTGAAAGTAAGCATGATTAATGATAGTAAATTTAACTAGTTTGAACTGAAATACATGAGTGTTCTGAACAGTATAAGCTGAAATTTTTACTCTATTTCGATCACTTTTAAACACTTCTTGTAAAATTTTCTGTCGTTTAATTCTCACCAAACACTGAGAATAGTAAGAAAGCTAGTATATGTAAAATATATTAAAATTTCAGAAAATTCTACCGTCCCATTTTTTTCTTAACTTAGAATAAAGTGGATAAAAATCAATAAAATTGCTGAATCTTTGCTATAAATTACCTCCCTTGGAAGAAATCTGACTTTCACATATTTTCATTATCTTTCGACAGCATTGCAAAAATGTAGAGTAAAATGCACTCATTATAAATATCTGGATGTTGGGTATTTGTTTTCATGACAAAATATGTATTTGCTGTGTTGAAAAAATTTTCCAATTTAAAATTTTTTATCATACCTATTGTAATGATTCTATTTGTATGTGTAAGTAATAAAAAAGTGAAAAACAGAGTTATCTCCTCCTACCCCAGGTCTACCCCCCTTTAGGCAAAATTCCATAAAATAGGCGGTCTTCGAGATTTCCATCAAATTTACCAAATTTGGAATCACATACTTTTAAAATATAACTGGTGAAAATGATCGCCTTTATTGAAACAAAGCCTGAAAATATGGTTGCTATGCAGAATTCCAAACAGATAAGTGGTCTTTGAGACTTTCAGAAAATTTACCAAAATTTATATCAAGTATCTTTGAAATCATATTGGTGAAATGGTTGCCACAATCGAAACAAATGAAAAAAGTATGGTTGCAAGGTATAATTTCAAATAATGGGTGATCTTTTAGACTTTCAGAAAATTTACCAAAGTTTGAATCAAGTATTTTTTAAATCAAATGGGTGAAAATAAATGTCATAACCGAAAAAAAAGGAAATATGGTTGCTATGTATAATTCCCAAACAGTGGTTTTTGAGTCTTTCAGGAAATTTACCAAAATTGGAATCAAATATTTTTCAAATCCAATTGGTGAAAATGATTGACCTTATGAAAAAAAAATTAACATTATGGTTCCTAAATAGTATTCAAAAATAAAAGGTCTTTGAGAATTTCAGGATATTTACCGAAATCGAAATCACATTTTAAAATTCAAGTTTTTCCAGAATTGATTTGCCAAATACATGCCAAATCATAAGATTATATGCAATAATGTTACAAAATGCCAGTCTTTGACATTTTTTTTTAATTACCAAAGTTTGAGCCGGAATCAAAATTCTCAAAGCTCATTGTGCCACTACAGACCATATGCAACAATTCTACACAAATTAAATCCCTAAATAAGCAATGAAAGGATATGGAGTAAATGTAAATGAGACAAAGTCTCTACAAGTACATGGTAAAACAAGCAAAGGAACAACGCTTTTATTTTTGTTCTTCATCTTAAGTCACCATGAAGCCTTCAACAATGAAGGCCAAAATCCAAATCCAAATTTAAACCTAAAAATCCAAAAACTGTATGAGGATTTTGCGTCGCATGCCACATATGTCAAAATCGATAATTCAATTCAATGGAAAAGGGGGGGGGGTTGGCGCACCATAAAACTGGTTGAAACTACCATTTCTTTTAAATTGTCTGTACAAAGTAGGGTTTATTCCGGTTGACAAATTTTCGGTGATTTTACACCTGCTTTGTCTTTTTGCCCCTTGCATTTTGTCTCTTGACAACTCTGTTCGGTGATTTTGTTATTACCCTATCTCTAAATTAAAACACGTAGGAGGAATGACAAATGTACCAGAATCTTCATTTTTGAGCCTTTCTCAAATCGACATCAGGGGCCTCTTGTTTCTATCAAGACAAATCTAAAAAAATCCGAAAGCTTATTTCGCTTTTACAAAACATATACAACAATTCTACACAAATTGAATCCCTTAATCCAAATTTGTGTTAGAATTTCTTGTCGCATGCCAAATGTGTCAAATTCGACACCTTTGGGTCTCTTGTTTGCAATATCAAAAATTCGAAAAGCTTATTTCATATATAGCATTTAAGCAACAATTTTATAACACAAATTAAAACCCTTATCTAAAAAAAGTAGGTGGAGTTCGTGTCACAAGAAGGTGTGAAACAACGGCAGTAGAATACCGAAGGAACAAAGGGGTGAAATTCACAAAAATTGAAGTCCAAAGACAGGGCAAAATCGAAAACACAGAAAATAATGACGTTAGACACAAAAACAAAGACGTCAGACAGATACAAAGCACAGACGGACGGACGGACGGATAGACAAACGGAAGGATGGACGGACGAGGCCAACGACAATATCCCCGAACTTTCATTCAAAATTTCGGGGATAAAAACATCAACATTTCATTAGAACATCTAAAATTAGTAGCTTCTTTCGATGTTTTTGTTTTGTTGAACCTTACATCTTTGTGTAGATTTTTAAAAATTATCTTGGAAAACGTGCATGCAGTGTTACCACAAAAATATAACAGTCATCTGGGAACATTTTCAAATTCTGCTCGATAATTTAAAATGTGTCCATTGGAATACAAAAAAAGTTATTTGGAAGAAAACCAGTTATGCCCTCAATAATGACGGTACATTTGGAGGATTTTGTTTTAAATGTTATGACTTTAATTCTAAGCTCATTGTTAATGTTTGCAAATAAATTAGTCAAATCGTATGAAACTAGATATGCATCTTTTGTAGTACTGGGTCTTATAAAATTCAAATTTATAAGAGTCTAAAATTATACGCCTGAAAAACAGTTAAAATATATTAAATCTTCAAAATTGCACCAACACATCAACACATTTTTGATTGTTCTGACCACTTCTTTCTGTTACAGGTTTTTTCTTATATCAATTTAATATTTTCGCCTTTCTTTTAATGATTATATTTTTTAGATGGTAAAGATGATAAAGAGCAGGATTTCATTGTTATTTTCCACCAGGGATCTCGCTCAGCCTTTTCTAACTATGTGCCAAAACTCCTAGTATCATCTAATGAAACAGCAAATCTAACAGTTAACTACTTTGCTGATAATATAAATAAGTCTGTAATTAGTGACAAAAACCATTTTGAACATATCCTTGAAAAGAATGTTCTGATGACTGATGGCATTAGTAATGCAGGAGTTCACGTTCATTCTAATGTCAGTACAACGTTATATGGTTTTTTGCATAAGTCACACGTTAGTGAGGGGTTCCTCGTCATTCCTACACGATGTGCATCTAAAATCTTTGTCATACCAAGTTATACTAATTTTATTGATAGAAGTATTTTCGCTATTACCCCTCTATATGACAGAACTGTGGTCAAAATTCTACTGAAAGTAAAAGGAACATTGACACATAAAAATGTAGAGTATCATAACAACGACACTATTACATCATTACTGAACAAGTACAGTACATTACAGCTCTCTAGTTCCGATTTAGCTGGAACCATGGTAACGGCCTCAAAACCTGTTGTTGTCGTCAGTGGAAATATGTTAGCAAGAACGGGTTCTTTTGGAAAACATCCGTTCATGGAAATGATATTATCTACTGATCAACTCGATAACCTGTATATAATTCCAAAAATATCAACACGCTCTGGCAATACCGTACGTATACAAGCCATTAATAGTACCATATTGACATTAAAAACTGGAGAGCAGACAATTACAAAAAAATTAATACAAGATTATTATGATATGTTTCACACAAAAATATCTTTTGTTCAATCGTTAGAAAATATTATTGTTATCATTTATCCACACGAGCTGCCAGGTTGGAATGAAGGAGATTCTTTTATGATGACCATACATGGAGTGAATCAATATCTTTCGGAATATTACTTTGCCGTGCCAACTGGATTTGAAAGCTATGTTAGTGTAACCGTCATTACTGAATTCTTTGCAGATTTTGTCATGGATGGACAACCAGTAAACATTGAAAGTATTTTCAGTATTTCTGAAGGATTGCATCATTATAGTACCTTTAGTGTGTCTGTACAAAGTGGAGTACACCATATCGTAAATCGTCAGAAAATAAGGTTTGGGCTGTGGGTTTATGGAGATCATAATTCTGATGGATATGGTTATCCTGCAGGTATCAAATGTAAAACACTCTCTTGAAATGATAATATTGCTGCTTGATAGATAATAATTCTGAATTTAATGAAGAGTTTATTAAACATTTGTTATTTCTATTGTATTCTTAAAATTGTTCATAGAGTAGCTTGTTTTATATCATATTACAAAACCATTATTGAACCATTGGGCCGATTCCACTGCTGGTTGACCAGAGGTCCCCGGGTGTATTCACCAGCCCAATTAGTCCGATTTGTCTGACATGAAAATGTTACCTTGCGTGTTATAGAAATTTCTTATTTTTATTAAAATTCTAACCACTTAAAAATACTGAGGCTTCATTTCTTGTATGGAACTCGGTAGATGTCTTTGGTACTGGATTTGGCTTCATATTTCGATATTTTACTTTTGATTGTAATGCTGCTGATTAGAGGTTACTCCTTGAAACACGAGTACAGCATAGCAAAATTTACTGTTTTTATCCAATTTCCGTATTTTTTTGTATTTAATACTTAAATTGATTTGCTTTGATTTATTCCAATCAAGTGATCACTTTTCACACTGCTTTAGTTTTAAATGTTGCGTTTGTGCTTTTTGTTTTTGGCAGGTGCTCGTTTCACCCTGCACTTTCGAAAGAATGTTCGGTGATAGTGTCGATGGCCTCGTTTGTCCGACCGTCTGTCCGTTCGTCACAATTTTTGTTGCGGGAACTAATCTTAATGTTTGGATTTAGGGTTTATAATATTTTTCACAAAGTTGTTGCATATATTCTGCAAATGCGCAGAAAGCTTTCGGGTTTTCGATATCGGTCTTGATGCAAACAAGAGGCCCCAAAATGTTGATTTTGAAACATGCGACGAAACCTTCTCTTACATTTTTGAATTTTGGGATTAAATTCTGTTGTAGAATTGTTTCATATGGTCTATAGATGCGCAATAAGCTTTCGGATTTTTCATATTTATCTTGATCCAAACGATAAGCCCCACGATTTTGATTTGACAAAGGTCACAAAATAAGGATTGTGATGAATATGGCATGCGACGCTAACTCCTACATTTTTGGATGAAGAGATTTAATGTTGATGTATAATTGTTGCATATAGTTCGTAGATTCCCAAGAATCTTGCAGAATTTTGATTCCGGTTCCAACTTGGTAAATATTCTGAAAATGTCAAAGACTGATATTTTTGGACATTTTAGCATATACTTTTTAGTAGCCTAATATTTTGGCAAGTATTGGGAAAAAACAAAATTCTGAATACTTAGAATTCTATAATGTGATTCAAATTTGGGATATTTTTAAGATTTGTTTTGATTTTGACAATTTTCACAAATTGGATTTAACAAATACTTGATTACAGTTTTGGTGAATTTCCTGAAGGTCTCATAGACCACTTATTTTTAGAATTTTATCTAGCAACCAAACTTTTATCATTTGTTTTCATAAGGTCAATCATTTTCACCAACTGGATTTCAAAATATTCGATTCAAAGTTTGATTAATTTCCCGAAAGTCTCAAATAATACTTATTTTTTTGGAATTCTACCTAGTAACCATATTTTTAAGATTTATTTCAATTAGGACAATAATTTTTACCTATTGGATTTCAAAAATACTTGATTCCAATTTTCGTAAATCTCCTCAAAGTATCAAAGACCACTTATTTTTAGACATTCTACTGATGAGCAATCATACTTTTATAATTTTTGGATTAAGACAGATATTTCCGTAATAAGATTTCAAAAATATTTGTTTCCAAAGTTGGTAAATCTCCTGCAATTGTCAAAGACCACTTATTTGTTGAATTCTACATTGAAGCCATGGTTTAAAAGTTTGTTCAATTAGAACAAACATCTTCGACAATTTGATTTCCTAAACAAAATTTACAAGAGGCAAATTTCCTGGTCTTTAAGGCACTTATTATTATTATTTTTTTTTGAGATTCTGCCTAACAACCATATATTCTTGAATTCCTTTAAGAAAAATTAGTGACTTTGAATAATCTAATTTAAAAAATATTCAGAAAAAAATATGCCCAGCTTATACAAAACAATATAATACAATATTTTATTGTTCAAACTTATTTACATTAAATGGTTATGGCATATTTGTTTACAATGTCAGACAGGGAGTGTGTGTATCACTGTTGTTTCTAACATTCATTATTATACTTGTGTATGTGTGTGTGTTTTTGCTTTGTGTTAATGCAATGTCTGTTGACTTTGACTTTATGTAATTTGTGTGTCTATTGTTTCCTTCGGTATTCTACTGTTTTGTTTTTACTTTTTTATTCTTTATAGAACGAAATACAGAAGTTTAGTTTCTGCAGGTGAACATTTCGACAACTTATGTCTCTTCAGTTCATATCAATGAATTCATTTGAAACACCGAATAAATAAATTCCCAAATGAATACTGAAGTAAAAACCAAAAATCATAAGCCCAAAAACACATAGCAATAAATAAAATAAGGATTGCACACAGTGACACAACAAAAGACTAAGGCGAATTCTAAAATATTTTGCTCCCACCCCACGTGTATTATCAGAAATGTTTGCCTTAGATAGTAACCGTTTACTACACAAAAAAACTTCTTTTGAAAAAAATCACCGTACATCCACAAGTAACGAGTACACTAATTTTTTGTACATTGATGCCTAAAGATTAAGAAAAAAAAAATAAAAGTAAAATTTGTTTAAAAGGGTGGTATTTTTTCAAAAATAATTTTAATAGAGCTCAGTTGCTTACAAATAGACTACTTAAGCAAGGGTACGTTACCAAAAACTTGAAGCTATCACTACAGAAGTTTTACGGTCAACACCACGATCTTGTGGATCGCTATCAGATGACAACAGATCTTTCTCTCTACAACTAAAGTTTGTTTTTTCTCTATGGGATTTGACTTTACTACCGGAGTTGACATGTTCAACACGGCGGGTGTCTTATAAGAAGCAGGAGATGCTTAATCTACCGATACACCTGATTTCACACATGGTTTTTATTGGGTCCGTGTTATTCATCTGTATGTCTGTCTTCATTTTTCTTTTTTGTCCAGTACTCAAGTGGTGTCCTTGTTTCTTAGTGTGTCCGATGTCGCCATTGTCCATGGATTGTTCGTTCTTTTGATTGACTGTTCGGTTCTCACTTACTTTGAAAGGGTAATAATTTATAGGAAGGAAGTTCGGTAATTTCATTGACTTTTACGCACTTTTCTTTAATCTAAGTTAAAAAAAAAACACAATAAATATCTGTTTGTTCCCAATTTTGTAAAAATTATAGGATGTAGCTTTTTCAGCAGAATTTACTACCGAACATATCTAAGTTAAATTTATATCATAAGCTTTCTGAAACACCTATATATTTAAGTTCATACTGTTTTAATAACAAAATACCGAGGTTACTGTGAATTTAAGTTCTGCACATGATTATACTCCGTACTTACTTTCAAACATGTTTATACTATTAAAACTGCAGAAAATTCTGCTTAAGGTGTATGAATCTGTAATGTAGTTTATATCAAATAAAATAATAGAGTGGAAAAGTAAAGGCCTGCCCACTAAAGTATAGCGGTAGAAGAAATATTGCTTATTCTGTCGTCGTTGTCGTCATCGTTATCGTCGTCGGCGTCGTTGACTGTAGACATTTTTTGGTTTTGGCCAATGACTTAAGGTGTCTCAGTGGTATTATTCCGCCATTTTTGTCTAATAATAGTTTATTTTGGTTTCATTCATTCAGAAATTTAACAAAATATTTATTTAAAACGAAAAGAAAGTTCAAATGTATTTAAAATTTATATTTCTAAACATTTCTTTAATATTTTCGTTACAAAAACGTGAGCTAAAACACATAAGCTTTAAATCTGTTGCTGGATTTACAGAACACAGAAATAATTCAAGGGAGGTAATTTGATAAAATGTTTTAACAAAGATATCACTAGAGAAATTAACATTTTGCAATTTTTCTCTCTTATTTGAACGGTGACCCCTAATTTTTATTTTTTATATGTTAACTGCATAATGATAATTAAACACATGCAAAGTATGAAACAATTCTATAATAGATTGTTCAAACTATCCCCTCATATGATCATTTTCCCTATCATTTCTATGTAAAATCCTGAAATTTTCAATTTCAGATTCTGCGCTTAAATGCACGGTGACCCCCAAATTTTATTTTACATTTTGAACAATAATATAATTATGTTTCTACACAGAAAATTTTACAAAATTCTATAATAGGAAATTAATACCCTGCAGACACCAGTCCTTAAGTTTAATTGATCAATCCTTATGAAATTTTAACACAATAATCATTTGCACAAACGAAAGGCTGGGATTTGTTTTGGATATTTTGGTCCCTTCCATTTGTAAAAAAGAGACCATAAAAGACACAATTTGGAGTTTGCAAATATTTAGGTGTAGAAGTTTTTAGGTGTAATATTATTCATCGAATTTTGATGGGGTTTCTACGGAAGCGTATTAGGGACATGCATAAAAAAAATTATCTCGCCACGGCGACTTACTATCTAGCCGTGGCGAGTTAATCAAAAAGGTTATTTCGCCACGACGAGTTAACAAAAAAGGATATCTCGCCGCGGCGAGTTACTATCTCGCCACGGCAAGTTATCAAAAAAGATCATCTTGCAGCGGCGAATTACTAACTCGCCACGGCAAGTTACAATCTCACCACGGCGAGTTAAAAAAACACTCATCTCGCCGCGGCGAGTTACTATCTCGCCACGGTGAGTTATTATCTCGCCACGGCGAGTTACAAAAAAGACTTATCTCACCATGGCCAGTTATATCTTGCCAAGGCCAGTTACAAAAAAACAAAAAAACAAAAAAGAAACAAAAAAAAAAACAAACAAACAAACAAATTATTACTATATTGTTACGGCGAATTTTTATCTAGAGGCTCACATGAGCCGGTATAGCTCGCCTGGGGTAACATCAGAGCACAAAATTAATGGAAACAAAGTTTATTTTTCATTTTTGTAAATATTCTGGTAAATATGGCTAAGCAAAGTCGATAACATAAGGCGTGAGCCTCTAGATAAAAATCCACCGCAATAATATAGTTACTCGCTGTGGCGAGATAGTAACTCGCCGTGGTGAGATAAGTCTTTTTTGTAACTCGTCGGCCGAGATAATAACTCGCCATGGCGAGATAGTAAATCGCTGTGGCCCCCTTCAAATTTGCATTTTGCATGCCTCCATCCTATCCAAGGTGTCCTCCAACAGGAAACATAGTTTATCGTTGGACCCTATTGGAAATGACTTTTGTGTCGGCCATTGTCCAGGTGAGCGGTGCAGGCTCTTTAGAGGCTCTTGTTTGTTAACTCGCCGTGGCGAAATGGTTACTCGCCGCGGCGAAATAAGTGTTTTTGGTAACTCGCCGTGGCGAGACGATAACTCATGATAACTCGCCGCAGCGAGATAATCTTTTTTGTTAACTTGCCGCGGCGATGTATTTTTTTTCGTTAACTCGCGGTTTCGCGGTGGTAGGATGAGATTGAGATAGTCCTTAAATTGAGGATTGTTTAAAAATGAACCATCATCTTTTTAACAGAGGCTGAAATTAAAGTACCTGGCTAGTTTTTTTTTCTTTCTTCTCAACAAGCCCTTGTATGAACCTGGCTTCATACGAATATAATAACAAATATACCAACAGTGGCGCACAATTCCGACTGTCTCTTGGAAAACGTGTCTTCCAAATTCGACACATATATTGTCAAAAGAATTACAGCATAGTAATTACATCCTTAAATGTCGTTGTAGGGAAGGGAAGGATTAATACTCGAGGATAATTATTTTGCTTTCAAAATTAGTAAAGTAATTAGGGATGGCAACGAGTACTCGAATACTCGAGTACTCGTTTATGAGGCGAGTACTCGAGTACAATTTTTGTACTCGAATACTCGGCCTTTTTTAGAATTCATGGATATTTTCTAAATTTAGTTATATTTTTAAATATCTTCTCAATATTTTTTCTTCTCTTATATTTTCATTTTCAATTTATTGCATCTCATATGCATTTACCCGATTTTTCTGTATTCCCTACAATTTGTATCGCAGTTATTCTCTTTTCGTTTTTCTGAAATTTGCTCATCAAATCATTAATTTTAAATCAATTAAGTAGTTCCCAAAATTCAACCTTTAAAATTTAATCACTTCTTGATACTCACTGTCTTTTATTCGGTAAAATATATTTAAAAAGCATTCTTCCAAACCTTTCTTAGTTGATTCAAAGTATTTTGAAACATGACCCTTAATTTATAGGACCGGTAAAACTGAAAAAAATTTTTATTTGGCAGGACAAGCAACGTTGATTATTTTTTTCTTATCAGAAAGACCCCCTCATTAACATAATTAAAATTAGATCAAAGCAAATTTCTACAGTACAAGCCTTTAGTCGACTGTTTGCCAATTAGTTTGATTGTTTAATGTATACAATAGGTGATTTTCTTTAGTACTCATTCAAATTGACAATGTTTTCTGGAGAAAAAAACAAACCCAGAGGGTTTCATTGAAAGCTGAGACCTACGTTGCAGGTCCTCGTCCCATATTAAACGAATGGTGGCTATACATTATCAATTACAATGACCCGAGTACTCGAGTACTCGCGAGTATTTGTACCGAGTACTCGAGTATTGAATTCGAGGCATTTTGCCATCCCTAAAAGTAATGATCAAACAAAAACAAACAGATAAAAGTAAGTGTTGAAATAGTAAATTATACATGAAACTGACACTTTCTGAGTGGGTTGTATTCGTTTTTGCAACATATTTAAGATTTAATGTACCGTCCAATATTCAATCCGGATATTCTTAATGTATATTTCACCAAAATGTACATATACAAAACCTTTTAATGAAGTGCATTAGTCAAGCATCGATATTGCAACATCTTAACTCCGAGTCACATTGCAGAAGTTTACTTAAATGACACACATCTTGCATTCTTTTCACCTCGCCACAATGCAATAACAAATTTAAAAGACATTTGAAATAACATGCAAAAAAGTTGCTTAGGTACAAAAGTGTTGAACAACTTATCGCATGTTTAGTCATATCAAATTGATAAAGAAATGCTATTGTTACATATTTTAACACATCATAAAATTATCAAACCGCCAAAAAAGGAAATTTTGAGAGAATAAACAAATGAGGACTCATGATGACTTCAAGACGAAGAACAACAATAAAAGCGTTGCTCTATTTCTTGGTTTTCATTGTATATGTACGATTGGAGATTTTGTCCCTCCTGCAACTCCGTTGCGCATCCGCCTTTAGTGTAATTAGCACCTTAAAGCTCGTTAGATCAAAGTCTACTTCTATTGGACTGTCTTCGACTCCGTCGTTTACCGATAGAAATTCTGCTATATACTTGGTCATGTCCCCGTAGCTGTAGTTACCGTTAGCAAATGTTAATTCCTTGAACGTCTTGCCGTCAAGACTATACTTTATTTTCTTGTTATCATAGAACTCAGAGATGTTGTACCAACTGTAAGTCATACTATTTATCTGAGACAAACCGAATACATACTGTTTGTTTTTATCTAGTTCCATGGGTTGTTCGAACTCGGTCACAAAATTAGAAGGGGTTCCTCTACCGGCATAACTAGAAAGTGTTATCATTTGTTCCATTTTTTATTACTCGAAATATTTTCTATAAATTCCTTCGTGCTGTTCTTCCGTTATATCCTTATTTGACAGAAGAGTGTCTAGAATGCTTATACCCTCGTTTATTATCTCGTCGTTGTTGTTACCAGCCTCGATACCAGCAATAAGAAGCTCTAGTCGATCTACTAGACTTACAGGGTCATAACACAAAATGTTTTTATATTTGCCACTCGACTTTACTAAAGGATGTTGCGACAGCGT
>MJUU01007645.1:10122-32753 GCA_002080025.1 Modiolus philippinarum
TTTTTACGAAATACTTGATATTCAAGGGGAAATCGTATATTTATATTATCCTTTTAGCAATATATTCGTTATAGAGAGAGTAACTGGTCACGACCTGTCAGACTTACTAGAAACATATAGGAATCAAAAGTATAGAACCAGAAATACACGTCAGTGTTATGTATAACCCGTGTTATGTACCAAGTCCTAATTTAACCTATAAGATTTTTGTTTTACTTATGAGATACTTAAACCGCAAGCAACGTAAAAAAATGTGAGTGAACTAAGACCTAAGACCTCATTAAAAATCTAGCCCGTTTTACCCGTCTCAACTGTAGTGAATAACAAATCTTACATGTTTGTTTTTTCTATAGTCCCGTAGGTAGTAGTTAATATGGGAAAAAGCCGTAGGTTTTTGAAAACATGTTTTCAAAAACCTGCGGCTTTTTCCCATATTAACTACTAATGTGTTTGGTTAGTCCGAGGACCAAACAACATGGCCGCTGTTACTAAAAATAGAACATAGGGATAAATTGCTGTTTTCGGCAAATAACTCAAAAACCAATGCACATATAAAAAATCTGGCGAGATAGAATTGTTCAGAATGCCGAGATCTATCTGCCCTGCAATAGTGACAAAAATCTTAAAACCCGTATCAGAGTTATAGTCCTTTTTCCGTAAAATTTTCAATTTTTTTGCACTTTTTATTTTTTTATTTCAAAAACTGTAACAGATAGAGGTGAGGTGTAAAAATGTTCAGCATGTCAAGATCTACATTCTCTGAAATTTTGAAGAAAATCAAAATGATTGGCTGTTTTCACAATTTTTTCCAATGCCAAATGATTTATTGGGTATTCCCCATTAACTTCTGTTTTCAAGTCTTCCTTGGTTAACTTTTCTCTTTTAAGCTTTAGAGAGATTCCCTGCTATCACTTTATAGAAAACAATGATTTCCTCCATAATCAAAAGCAAAAAAAAGTGTTTTTGTGCAAATTTTGACAATTTGTTTTGCAAAAATACTTTCATAATCTTCACTTATCTCACATCATAATTATTTTTGTATACATTGTATAAATTTATATTGTGCCCGTCAGTACTGTTACTGTTTGCCCTCTATGCAAATGTCTTTGCTATATAGATTAAAAAGTAGCTTCTTGGCTTCATAGACTTTTTAGCTCATCTGACTATGCCAGGGCGAGCTTTTGCCATCACTCAGTTCCGTGGTCCATCCGTCGTAAACTTTTCATTCAAACATCTTCTTCTCCGAAACCAGTGGGCCAATTGGAACCAAACTTGGTCACAATAGTCCTTGGGTAGTCTCCTTTAAAAATGTGTCGAGCAAGTCCTCCCCCATCCAAGATGGCCGCCAGTGGGATCTTTGTCGAAAAATGGACCCTATATTCAAAGATTTTTCCCTCTGAAACTACTTGGACAATTGGATTTTAACAATGATAATTTCTGGATGTTACTATACTTACTGCTTTATGAACCGTCATCGGTTTACGTCTTTACTCACAAAGGCAATGTTTGATTGAAATACAGATGAAATACACGACAAAAAGGCATCAGTAAGAGAAGGGGGACAAGGAAAATTACCTCATAAAATGAAAACAAAAAGTCCATGTGCATTCTTATTTGCACGGTGATCCCTGCGCAGTGACCTTTGTGAACTCTTACAAGAAAATGTATTCCATATGTCGTTGAAAATGAAGCAGTGATGATTAAAACACATTTTGAACTATTTTTCTTGATAAAATATTTTTGGAAAATAAGGGGGTCTCAATAGGATATGCACAGTTTCGACATGGACCATTTCATTTTTAGGGGTTGGCCTGGGATTTGAAATCACCAGAGCCGGGATCTTTTCTTTCTTTTTTGGCCCGCGAATTAATTTTCCCATTATACACTAATCTAGAGAGAATAACCCCCTTTTTGGACTCTGGACTTTGGCCTTATCTTTTGGCGTACTTTGAATTTGATCACTTGAGTCCATGGACTCCATGAACTCAAAAGTCATAGCATTTCGGACTTTTACTCCAAAGAACAAGGTTTGATAAGGGGTTGAATTGGCCCGAGGTTCCAGTGAGTTTCTAAATTGTACCTCAAGATTTTCTTTCGTGTTCGTTTCAAAGTTGAGATCCCATTTACAGAAAAAATACAAAGGTTAGAACCAATGACGTCACAAGATGTACAGTTCTGACGTCATGAAAAGGCTACATTTGAGCATTTTTATAGAAATATACCGAATTTGGCAGATTTTCGAACAGTTTTCCTAACCTAAAATATCGAGCACAAGAACCAATTAGATAATTTACCAACTTATTGGTACAAATGTATTGAACCTCTCATATAAATATTTTTATGGTTCTTGCATGTGCTCTATTTTTCCTGCACAAAAAAGTAGTCAAAATTGGTCAATTTTTTCATTTTACGACTCAATTTATCCCTTCTTCTACACTCAAAACTCAGTAATCATACATCAATATTTGAGAAGTGTTACTGTTTACTGAAAAGCAATACCCATAGAACATTTCGATGAGAAAATTCTGTGAATTCAACCAAATTTATTTTTCAGGCCAAATAAGGTCTACTCCTTTAAAAAAGATTTAAATAAAAAATAGACATGTTTCATTGTCTATCTGCCTTTTTATATACTGGTGCAACATAAATCCAATAAATTATCTATTTAAGGTCGATAGCAAGTTACACTATAATAGGACCAGTAACATCAGCAAATTTTACAGATACCACAACTTCCATGTAAGTTATGTTTTATGGTTTTATGGGAAGTACATTCAGTTGGTAAGATATGCATTACTTTAAAAATTGAATTTTATTGCTTTGCTCCCCATGAAAATAAAATGTTTTTAATGGGAGTGTTTTTGGATACAATACATCAAAGTAGTGGTGTTACTTCTTGTAGCACGTGTACAACTTATTGAAAATTACTGTCTATCACACGTCTTGAGCATTTTGAAACTATTGGACTCCCATTGCTGTTGGACCAAAAGCCCCGAGGGTATTCACAACCGTCATAGTAAGAGTTGTCTGAAATGAAAAATTTACCCTTCGTTTTTATAGACATTTACCGTTTGATGAAAATTCTAAGCCTTTAAAATACCGAGACTTCATTCTGTGTATGGCACTCGGTGGATATAATTGGTACTGAATTTGGCTTCTTTTTCGATATTTTAGGCAATGAGCACTTCATTGGACTTATTTGGAATATGGCTTTTCATATTAATTGATTCTAATGCTGCTGATGAGGGGTTACTTTTTGCAAAAAGCGTACAGCATTACAAAATTTACTGTTTGTTATGCAGCTTTGGTATTTTTGTGTCTTGGAGTTGCGTAATTTTGGGATTTTGTCCTTCCGCTGTTTACATAATGAGCAAAAAATAATTTATACAAATTCGTTAACAAATCGAAAGAAACGCGTCATATTATAATTAGATAGCAACAGCAATAGTGAAAGCTTGTTCCGGTGCGGCAGCGTATATGATCTCTATGTCAATTATTTACGTGGATTGTATAAGTTTCATTATGTTATTTTATCTATATTTTAGAAACATTCAAGGTTGCAGCTTCCAGAGTATAAAAGAAGACACATTCTCAAATTTATCAAATTTGGCATCTCTGTAAGTTTATTTTCTTTTGTCCGAAATAGAGTATCACAACCTTTGTAAACAGGTGGTACTTTTCGACCAGTGTATTTTAGCTAAATGTATTTAAGCGGGACTTTTCGTTGAGTTTTATAGTGTGTCGTAATTCAATCATTTGGTATTTGATCTTTTGTCTAAATATCAAAAAGACAACAGATTTTAATCAAACAAAAACACGTATCTCAAGTTTTTCTTATGTTATATATATATATATATATATATATATATATATGGTCTATCAGATAAACTTTCCTCCCCGGTTTCAAAATAAAGGGCATCACGACTAGCTAATTTAGAAAGATCGGTAACTATTCGTTCAGCTTCTAACTGAACTTTTTCTATTTTTTTAACTTCTCTTTGGAAAAAACTATCCCAAACTTCACATGCACGATCAAGTAATGGCCTAACGAAAGATAAATATATCTTTGAAAGGCTTTCTGTTGAATACTTTTATTTTCGAAGAGCATTTATTCGTTTCATTGACGCTTCAAAAATATTATTAACACATGTATGTTTTGTCCAATTTCCATGACTTGAAAAAGTCATTCCTAATTGTTTAGGAAAATTAACTATCCCAACTAGTTCATTATTAAAATTTATAGACGATTCGTTATATGCAATGTTTGATACTATCAGAGCTTTTGAATTTTGCATTTTTTCGGATTAAAGTCTTATAGCCACAAATGGGCCCTGGAATTTTAAATGTCCAAGTGATTGTTAATATATGGATCTTAAACAGCATTTCTGGAATATTGGATTATTGTAGAGAGGTATCATCGGCAAAGAGTAGTGCAATATTGCCTAGAATATCAGTAATATCATTTATGTACAATAAATAGAACAGAGGTCCAAGAACTGATACTTGTGGTACCCAAGCTTTAATAGTACAAAGTAACCCTAGCACACTTGACTTGATAATATTCCTTTCAAATGGGAATATTTTTAAATGGCAATTTATTTGAGAGGAGATTTGAAATATCTCCCTCTTCAAGGTATGCAGTTCTATTAAATATAAAGGTGATTTAAAATATAAGTCTTATATTGGCAAGAATAAACCTGTACCTTACATGGTGTAGCAGGAAATGACCGCAGCGGAAGTGACGTCGTATGAAGTCAATTGACCAGAAACGGGAGTCACGTGATTGAAAGTAAGAGATAAGGTTGCACATCTTCTACCGGATATAACACTATTATAGGCCTTTTTCGGGCAGTTGGAACGGCAATAACGCCTTGGTAAACACATGATCCCGCTTGGTCCCTATGTTCATAACAGCCATTTTGTATTACGGAATGGGAGATAAGACTACAAAGAACCTAAATTTTCCCTTGTAATTTTAGTATGTACATTTCGTCACGATGTAAAGAGCATTATTCAAAGAGAAGTTACACACTGCATTTATTCGTCTTTTGTTCTAAGCAGTACCATGTATTTATTTAATGTTGGATATAAAACACTTTTTAACACATGTATGGATAGGTTTAGAGTGTTTTAGGTAAATGGGTGTGATTAACGTTCTTGTTAGGGCTATATGAATGATAAAACAGGGGTTAAACTTATTGGTAGGGTTAAATTAATAGTGTCTTAGTGTTAGGGTAAGGGTAATTGTTAGGGCTATGACTAGATGATGGTAAGGATAAGAGTAAGGGTTGGAGAAAGAACTAGAGTTAGAGTAAAGAATCGGGGTAAAGTCAGCTTACTTACACCCAAAGCTCTCACAACTACTTGCTGCCTTCACTTCTACCACAGCAATCCAGCTACTGCCTAAAACCACCACTTAAAACTATAGTGCACGTCAACAAAGTTGAGAGTAACTTGTGAGAAACTCAGGAGTAATAGTACTAAAAATCGGAATTCAGGAAACTTTACCAATATGAAGCCTTTATTTAGAGTGGAGTAGCCAAACAGAAGGCTTGAAAAATAACCAATAAAATCCCTTTTTTCAAAATAACAAACAAACCAATAACAGACGTCGAGACGACATAATAGAACTACAACAGGAGGATTCGCATCTGTTGTGCCAAGCAAAAGGGAGACTGATATAATCGAAAAGATTATGGAGACCTTAGGTTTTTGGAAAGAAATGATATTCCTACCAAAGCGGGTATTAGCTTATAATTGTCCCAATTAAGAATACTGTATGAAGTTAAAAATAAAGTCAAGGAATTGATTCAAACAGTGAAGGATACAGTGTAACTGCAAAAAAAAAGGAAAACAAGTTTTAAATCAAAGAGTATCATTCTAAAAGGAATGGAAAAATCAGAAGTCATTTGTAAATGTATGGTAAACATCAGCTGATAATGAAATACTGAAAGAAACATCAATAAAACTTAAGGGAAAGGGCACAACGTACACCCTCAATAATATGATGCGAAAAAAAGAGCCACCACAGATATTTCAAAATTGAAATTAGAATTTTCAAACACATTAAATAAACAAGGAAGATATGGGGTCAATTCAGATGAGACAAAGTCTTTACAAAATGTTTAAACCATGCAATGGAACAACGTTTTTATTATTATTCTCTATGTTGAAGCTTACCTCATATCTCACAATGAGTTCAAGACGGCCCCTAGCACTGGTTTGAGTGCATTTTATTGCTAAATGTCGAGCAATGTTACATCAATGAATCCCACTCATACATTCAGGATCATCAAAAACCTTACTTATATCTGGATCTGTACCTCCGTCTTGGAAGAACCATAATAAAAACATTATGTCGAACTTATAAAATAACGTGATTGTGGTGCTGGTATTTACAGAGTGGGTGCCATAAAATATTTCCACCATGTTTCACCTCCGTTAAGAATATTTATACATCGGTAAAAGATGTGCTCCTATACAAATTGTGCATCATATCCCTTCTCCACTTAAAACGTAAAATATCGCCATAAAATCCACATGAAAGAGATAAAATCTAAAACCATTGTCTTAGGAAGTTTTGAAGTAGGTCATAAAACACTAATTGTTTCCATATATTAAAATGTAAAGTCACTGTCCTCTAGCATTATCATGAAAACTGTCTTAAGGGCTTAATATACTATCCTTCTTACTGCATAATGCGTAATAATGATCTGATATAAAAAATTATGTATTGAGTCGTGTGATAAAATGTTAAAATCTAAAATTACTTAAAAGATAAAAGTGAGAAAAATAAGCGGATGCTGATGATCAAGAACCGTAATTCGGATAATAAAGTAATTCTATACTTTCGTGACGTGTTGATGTAAAGCATTTATAACTTAATGCCAAATAGAGCACAAAACTTTTTTGAAGAATAAATCTAACAGTTAGTTGTTAGCCTCTAACCCTTAGACCCAGCCCCTTTCATCTAGACAGTCCATAAGCAATTGTAATTGCATTGTAATTTCGAGTAACTAAATGGAATTTCACCTAACACTTCATGTATCCAAATTTGGTTTATTTGCTCAATGATGGGCGTTCGATACTTGTTGAGATAATTGCAATGGAGTAACATGTGTTGGAGATTCTCGTCATCTTTTTGACACAGCAAGCATATCGGACTGTTTTCATTCTTATAATATTTAACTCTATCAGTTTGGAGTATAGAGGTGCCAGTCAGCATCTTCAGTTTCAGTGGTATTCTATCTACATCTGTTGTTATGTTACATTTATGATTGAGGATCGGATGTATCTGTCCTTTCTGTAAGTTGTTGCCCTTCAAGTATTCTTAACCATCATGAAGTTGTGATATTTTAAAAATTCTATCATTCCAATGGCCATAGATTTTACTTTTAATAATTGTTTGCCACACAGATTTTGTGGTCGGGTTAAGTATATATTCAATTGCTTCTTTTAGGTCATACTTTCTTAGGACTTTGTTGACAGTTATAAACCAGCTATTGCTCTGATCTCCCTTGACGGTAATTTGTCTGATTGCTAGTTTCTTCTCTATACTACTACTTTGTTGATGGCATATATATTATTGAACAATGTGAGTATTTTGATATGAATTTGTGCTTATATAGGTAGTATACCGGTCAATCTGTACACGGCTGGATCAGGGCATCTCATTGGTAGGGAGTGCAGTTGTTTTAACATTAATTTTTTGAAATACTTCCAAAGTTTCTATATGTTTACCAGATGGTGTGATTAGTTCCATTCCATTTAGTAATAAAGGGATAATGTAGGTTTTAAGTAAATGCAAAAGAGATTCTGGATCAAGCCCGTTATAACCATGAAACCCACTTCAAAACAAACTGTATGCACTCCTCCTTGCTTTGGTAACATTTGTTTCAACGTTAACTTTGTAGTTCTGATGATACCAAAATGAGTTGCTTGTGTTACATTGGGAATTTTGATGTCATTCATCGTTAGATCTTCCTGGATTTGTTTTGTTTTGTTTCTTTTGCCCTAGAACTTTATGACGACACTCTTTTGTGGTTGTAATTGGTATCCCTCTCTGTTTGCAAATTCAAGAGCCATATTGACCATCATTTGTGAATCAGTATATGTTGTACTCAACAAAGCAATATCGTCTGTACTTCCTTTATGATTTATAATATTACTGCCAGTATTAAGGCCAATGAGTTTTGCAGTGGATTCAGCAGTGGATTTATATAAAATTTATACAGGTCAGCACTCAGCGTTTCTCCTTGCCTCACTCCTATATTTACGTTCTTGCCTCACTCCTATATTTACGTCAAATACTTCTGATGTTTCACCTGCCCATTTTACGCAGCTCCTAGTAGATCTTTAATCATATTCCAGGTTTTATCTTGTATTTCTGCATGGTATACTCCTCTCAGTAAATGGGAGTGAATAACTTTATCAAATGCTGCTTTGGCATCTAACAGAATAAGGTTTACATTTTTTTCATCCATTAAGTATCTGTATGTCCCCTCTACTGAAAGGGAAGCATTACGTGGTTATGATCCTTTTGTAAATTTTCTTTCAGATGCGTCTGTATTTCAAATACATTCAGTTGTATTCTTTCCTTATTGACTGATTCAATGATTTTGCTAATTACCAGGAGAACTGTTATACCACGATAATTTGTAGCTACTTTTCTACATCCTTTATTTCTATATATTGGAGATAAAAGTCCAGCTTTAAGTGAATCTGGGATTATGCCTAATTTAAACATATCATTCATTAAAGTTCTTAATGTTTCCTGAATTCCATCATTTGCATTCAATATATGTTCGATTATCATACCGTAATAATCTGGAGCCTTTTTCCTATTTATAGACCTAAAAGCTCTATGAATTTCAAGTTTAGATACTGGTGTTATTGTCGATGACTTTGCCACTTCTTCGATGATCGTATACTCAAATTCCAATATTTGATGATAACTAATAACCTCTTCATTCAGATCGTCCAATAATGCTAATTTGGAGAAGTGCTGGTGAAATCCTTTGGCTATATTGTTTGCTTTTATATTTCAGCCCCTTTAATTTCTTGAAGTAGTGAGTCGGCTTTTACACGATTCTTTGAATTCATTTATAAAATATTTCCATGTTATTTTATTTAGCTTCGAGTATTTCTTGTTTTCTTTTTCATTCATTATTGGAACCTCGATTCTTGCAGCTCTTCGGAACTTCTGTTTTCCTCTTTTGTTGTTGATTAGGAGTTGGTTATTTGTATCATTTGAACTGCCTGCAAGTCTCCATTCATTATAGGTTGATTTTTTTCCTTCAGCGCATATTTAATTTCGTCAGTCCATACTTTCAACTTAGGTTTTGCGTTGAAAACAGCTTTTGAAGGCAGAGGTTATAATTATAAGTAAATTTGTTATATGCTGGGTTCTTTGTTCTATCGTAAAGATATCGTTCTTATTACTTTGCTCCAGTTGTTGTATGCCTTCATCAACCATTGCTTTATACAAATCCATATCAACCTTTTCCCATGTGATCTTTGTTTTATTACTAGGTCTAAATTCATCTTTCATAACTTGGTTGTCCCATTTTATTTTCATGTTGATTGGATGGTGGTCAGGGGTATTGGAGATAATCTTAAGTATCCTTTTATTTTATTTCCATCTCTGACATATTATGTAGGAAACAACCGATCTCTGAACATTCACACCCTTTTGAATTTGTGAATGTGTTCCTTATATTTTTATTTTTAAGATTTAATTGTTTCATTGCGTTGATAAGATATTCTTTTCTTGGGTTTGATGGTTTATTTCGATTTAAATCAACACTGATGTCACCTCCTGTGATAATATTATGTGTTTATTGGTATTTCTGGCAAATTTCACAAATTTCGTCAACACATTCTTTATATTCAACTATATAATTTTTACTGCCATTTTAGGGCATGTATACAGAGGCAGGGTTACTTGATCCGTGGGGCTCAATACACTGAATGTTTTCAGATCCATCTTGCATAGGATTTTTCAAGTGGTCTATACTCTTGTCCTAGAGAACTGCAACACCCCCATATCCCCTAGGCATTGATATAGGTAGCAATGGTTCGTTCATATCAACTCCCTTCCCGGCATAGTTAATCTGGTTATGAACATCCTGCATTAAGTTTAACTGAGAATGAAAAAGCCAATGTTCTTGTATAAGTATAATTTTGTTTTCTTTTAAGAGTTCGTTTATTGAGTGCCCGCATTTCTTGATATTCTTGCAATTGTAAGATGCAATGCTTATATTTGTCTCAAAATTTGTATCTAATAGTGATTCAGGATCCTCGGTACATGTGGATTGCGTCGAATTAAAAAATGGACCAGAACCAGTATTGGCCATCACTTTTGATTGGTTCTGTTGTACAAAGTTGCTTTCACGTGAGATCCCTGTGCTCTATTTTGCATACTGTTCTGATTATTTGCATCACTGTTGTTATTTGAGGCTTGTATATATTCAGAGTTAACTTTTCTTTGTGGTTCTTTTCTCCATTTTTGATAAAATAATGGGATCAATTAGCATTTTCTCTCGATTTCCCATATTGTCGTATATATTTTCGCGTTCTTGCACCTCGTTTGCTCCTATTTTACAGTTTGTTTGAGATGTATTCTCTACCAGATGCGCTGTTTGGTCAAGCTCATTTACTTTTAGACTGTCAACATGTTTATCTATGCTATCAAATACTACATCGGTAATCTTCTTGTGGAGTTGAATAAACCTTTGATTGAAATGTTGATTAACATCATCAAATATGTTTGCATTGGTAGGTGGTTGGGTTTGCTTTTTCTCCTTTGCGTTACATTCCAGATTTTCCATTGGCTTTAGTTATACTTAAACTGTTTGTTCAAGCTCCAAGTTTCTATGTTCTAATTCTTGACATCTCGTTTCGAGTCTTATTTTACTGTCACTGGTTTCATTTATGGCTCTTTCCTTAATTTTTTAAATCTTCTTCTCATTTTCTTAATTTATTTTCTTTTAGCCTTCACTCACTGGATTTAATTTCTTTCTTCTGATCAAGTTTCATGGCAGTCTCATTATTTTTAGTTTTTGTCGCTGATTCTTCATTTAATTTGTGTTCATCTGGTGATGTATTTAATATTTGCTCAGTACTTGACGAATCTGCTTCTTTTGTACTCGTCTGTGTATTATATATGTATGATAAACATATGGGATCTTCATTTTCAGTCCTCATACATCTTATGTGACTCGCCTTATGACAAATAGAACAACGATCTGTTTCACCAGTGATGACTTGATTACAAACAAAACAGATTCTGTAATTGGTCGAAACATACCATACATGTGTATCTCTCTTCTTCTTCAACAGTATTCTCTATTTTTCGTTAAACGTTGACATTTATAGTGAATCCAGTGGTCTCCATTTGTACAGTATATACTTCTTGTTCTACATGGCTTATTACATTTTGGACAGCTAATTTGCTTTTTCGTTTCGATATCGTTATCTTTGTTCTTTAATATTTGTAGCAGTTGGGTTTGTAGTTGACGGTTAAGTTGATCTATATCAAAGTCAATATTCTTAGCAGTTTTTAGAATTATCTCTTGTATTTGCTGCATTTCAATATCAATAAATTTCAAAGCACCTTTGCCGTTGACTAAAAGTCTGCTTTTGGTAGTGTATAGATTGATGGTATAACACTTATGCTGTTATTTTACTTTAATTGTTATCTGAACAACTGCTCTCCCTGTTCGATCTGTAGTTTTCATTATTTGAGGTTTAATATTATCCTGATCAAAATTTTTCATAATATGCTAATGTAGACATTTTTATTAATTCAAAGGTAACTGGGTCTGCTGTTATTACAATACCACCACCCGTGAGAGTATATTGGAGTGTCCTGTCCCTTTCTGTTGCTCTTTATTTTTGTTTAAGTGCTCTATTTATATTCAGATCATAATTGGTGTTGGATTGAAGTATATTCATCTTCTTCCATTAGCTATGTTTATTATTTCAAGATCCATATTCTAACCTTACTTTATCAAATTCCTACATTATTAGAAAGATTATATTCGCAATCTTTGTAATATTTCTAGCGGCGTGGCTTGGTCATTCCATGCCGTCTGCTGTATACGGTCCAGAATTTATATCGATACCACAAAGGCTGATTTGACGGATTAACGGGTTAGCAGTATGGCTTGATCATTCCATGCCTTCTGTGTTATATTCAGGTTGTATTTATCAATAACAGTCCTTAGATATTTCTCTCAACCAGGCTCGTGCTAGTAAAGGTAATGGGTGGATTCATTCTCTATACAAACTAAAATTGCAGTATTGGTAAGTTTTTTTTGTTTGCCCCTTTTGACTTGTTTTCTTGACCTGACATGTGTGTTTAATAACGGAGAGCTCATGCGGTTTTCTGAGTTGATAGCATGTATTTCTTTATTAATTAGATCTATTCTTTCCTTCAGTTGTTTATTCTGATCTCATAATACAGACGGATCTTTGTGATTCTTGTATTTATTCCAATGATGATTTGAGAACCAAAAATATAAGAAAATCTACGAACGGAAATATTTAGGCAAAACAAAAACATAAACATTTTTTTCGAGTGTGTACAAATGTACAGGAAATTTCTCTGTAGCATGGACAAGAAAGCTGCTCAAACCGGTGCTAGAGGCCGTCTTGAACTTACTTTGAGGTGTGAGGAAAGCTCATTGTGGAAGGCCTCAGATTGACTTCAAGATGAAGAAAAACAATAAAAGTGTTGTTTCATTGCTTTGTTTTACCATGTATATGTAGAAACCTTGTCTCATGTACATTTACTCCATCTCCTTCATTTAGTTATGGAAATTGCATTGTTGACTAAAAACCAATGTTATGTGTTTTATAGTACAATCCAGTCAAGTGGATTAACATTCTTACCAGACATCAGTAGAACAAAAGTAACGAGACTGTAAGTAGTTTTTTCAAAGTACACATTTATTTTAGGTTATATATTGTCCCCCTTTTTCGATTCGTAGCCGTAACTACTGCATCAGTTAAGTTTAACATCATTTCTGCACTGAAGAGGTAAATGTTGTCGAAATTGTCTATGCAGAAATTTAATTCAGTAATTTCGGTATTTAGTTATATCTTATTTCAGATAGCGATAACAACAAAATTGGCAAAATGTATTGTCATTTGTAAGGGGTAGAGTTGTCCATCTAATATCTCTTACTAGATGTGTATACTTATAGTTGTTTCATTTAGTAAAACACGGGACAAGAACGGAGGTTTATTTTAAATACTCTTAGTAGTTATCTTCAGGCACCATCAGGCCATTCAAAAGAATAAGGAATATTTTGCGTTTTGATGTATTCAGTAGTATCATAGACGGATCCAGTACGGGGTTTTCGGAGGTTGGAAGTCCCCCTTTTTGAAAAATATGAATGTAGGCAAAAGTCGTCAGAAAGTGACACAAAATATCGAAAAAGTAGTCTGGAATCCCCCCTTTTTTTCGAAAGTTGGAATCGTCTATTAAAAGAAATCCCGTTTTTTTTTCGAAGGGCAGATTCGACTATGAATAGTACGAACTGAACATATAGAACAGATATACATCCAAAATGAGCGGAATACGAAAGAAATTTCACACACCGCGTAACACACTGTATGGTAACCGCGCCGGTAGCCGGGAGTTTGGATTTCTGCAAGATGGACGTAGCGGAGTCGGATCAGTTAAGTCTGTGCCATATTTTTACACTTATAAACAATTTTTTGAATTATATTTTATCTAACTTAAAAGTCGTTAATATATATTTATGTTAGTATATCATACACAGAAATTTTCTCTCAGTGCAATTGATATTTACTGTGAAAAACGGGGTGAAACATGCATGATTAAAGCACTTAATCTTTTGCTTGACAACATTTTTGTTCGTTTTGGCAACATTGTTTATCAACAGGTCAGTGGAATTCCCATGGGTACAAATTGTGCACCTCTCATTGCAGATCTTTTTCTTTTCTGTTACGAACGTGACTTCATGAAAAAATTACAAAATGGGACCATACAAAACAGTGATCAACTTATTTCAATTTTCAGCAATAACAGCAGGTATATTGACGATATCCTTGCTATTGACAATCCCCAGTTTTAGATTATGTCGACATCATTTACCCACAACAGCTGAAACTTAATAAAGCTAATAATGATTCTAAGAATTGCCCTTTTCTGGATCTAACTATCATCGTTGACTCTGGTAAAATAAAAACTAAAATTTACGATAAAAGGGATGATTTTGATTTCAGTATTACTAATTTCCCTTTTCTTGACGGCGACGTTCCTCTAGCCCCATCCTACGGAGTTTATATTTCTCAACTGGTACGATTCGCACGCGTTTGTTCTACTCTGGACGACTTCAATGAACGTAACCTTACTATTACTTCAAAACTTTTGCAGCAAGGTTACAGATTTCATAAATTGTTAAATACATTTAAAAAGTTTTATCGAAGATACGAACATCTGACTTCTATATATAATGTCACTCGCAAACAGCTTATTTCTAAAGGCATTTCCCATCCTCGATTTTACGGAAATGTTGTTAAAAAATGCCAGAAACTGATTAAAAATCCAGAAAAACTGGGACGTAACTTACATTCTTTACGCAATAGGGGATATCGACAGGATATTCTGCACGTGTCCGTTAAATTAGCTTTGGGATCCAGTGACCTGAGGATTTTACACACATACTGGCCTCTCACTGATACTGCCGATGTCTACTGAAATACATGACGATTCTTTACCAAACCCATTGGGAGTTTTGAATTTGATTTTCCTTCCGACAGTGTTTTACCAGCGGACTAGGCTCCTTGAGCTAGCCGGCAGTTTAGCGGCGAGCACTCTTTGACCCATCTTTCAAAATTACGTTTTGTCCCCCATTTTTCTTTTCTAGATTGTGGTTATGGAGTTAGTAGTCTACCTGTATGGGTTTTATTCGTATGTTTATTCTACGATAGGGAAACGGGACAGAGAAAGGGGAGGTTTGGGTACCCATAAACCGGTTTAACCCTACCGCTGGCTTTTGCTAGTGCCGGTACCAAGTCCGGCTGTCCCGAGTTCCTATCGTTGTTTATGTTTGTCTTTTGTATTTTTATTGTGGGTTTTTTTCTTGTGCAGTTCCTATTTACTTTCTGGCATGTGGCTATGTTTTTCGGCCATTGTAGGTGTTTCCTGTTATCTTTTTTATTCCATGATCTGTGTTCATGCATTTAAAAATGCAAAGTTTTCGTGTCTATTTTCTTAAGTCTCAACTGAATAAGTCAATTTACGTTAGAAAATGTTAATTTTAATCATTTTATAGCAAATCGTTGTTGACAAATTAGGAAAAGTGATGTAAATAGTGTATTTATTTACAACACACGATCCGTCTAAGCGCCGGTTTGGATTGTAAACAAATATGTTCAGTTAACGGTTTGGATGTATAACAGAAACGGTTTGGAAAGTATAATGATTTTTATAAAGTATTATTTGAAAAGACTTTTTGACCGTTCTTTCCAATTAGGGCATTACCCCCTTTAGAGGCACTAAAAGGTAAAAAAATGTACAGCTGAACTTTACCTAAATATATATTATGCAAGAGGAGTATATGGTGACTTCTTCAAAACAATTACGGTGGTACCAATAAAAGTCTACGCCCTTCCTTACGTGCTCAGTACGACGGCGCATAGTGAGGTGAAAAAATGGTGCCCTGCAACGGAAATCTAATCAACTGGAAACTAACGTAAAAAGATACCAAAGATATATCTAACAGTAAAATAATGAAGATTCCCTTTTATATAAAAATCTCTTCAAAAACTAGTCGCAACCTCGTACAATCAATCTGGCACTAGTCCCAGAACCAATATAGATGCCGTGTTTTCACTCGTCGTGAAAATGTTCATCAAAATGGATAAAATCTGGGACACCCAACCGCTGGCTTTTGGTAGTGTCGGTACCAAGTCTGGCTTCCAAGAGTTCTATCGCTGTTTACGTTTGTAACTTTGTATTTCACTTGTGTTTTTCTTGTGCAGTTTCCCTGTGGATTGTAGCCTTTGATTGTAATTTTAGCATAGGTATTTTCTATTATTTGGGGATATTTTCACTGGTAAGCTAATAAAAGCTTCTCTTTCATAGCCAGTATAAAAATAAACAATCTGTATTAGATATTAAAGGGAAAACTAGTTGTTTAACTTATTACTTTTTTACTTTTCACAATTATTCGGTAAGTCCTGAAGAAAAAACTCATAAAACCTTCACACATTTATGTACGAGATGGAAAATGCGATTAGTCAATCTGCTTTTCCAAAACAATATTATAATTTATTACATACTTAGCACAGATATGTTCTGCGAACAATCCCTGGTCCGTCATTCAAATTTACGTTTTGTCCCCTTTTCCTTTTCAAGATTGTAGTTAGCAGTCTACCTGTATTAAGTTTTAGACAGAGTAAACACGTTTGTATAGCTGTCGTACATGGAGAACAACGAAATAAAAAATATGAATAAAACTCAATCTAAACAGAAAAGGCCAAAATGTTCGGTGTTAACTCCTTTTGCGAGGGTGAAAAAAGAACAGGTACACCACCGTGGAGCGAGACACGTGTCACTTATGGAAGCGTTAGTGACACGTGTCTCGGTCCACATTGATGTACCTATTCTTTTTTCACCATCGCAAAAGGAATTTGGACCTTAGTTTTATTTCATATTTTTATTTCGTTGTCCTTCATGTATGATAGCTATACAAACGTTCTTACTCCGACATTATGCTGCCTCTCAACATATATTTTTAAATTTTTATGTATTGAGTTTTATTCGTACGTCTATTGTACTATAGGAACAGAAGAAAGGAGAGGCTTGAGCACCTATAAACCGGTTTATCCTTACCACCACTGGCTTTCGCTAATGCCGGTACCAAGTCTGGTGGTTCCGAGTTCCTATCGTTGTTTACGTTTGTCTTTTGTGGCTTACCTGGCTTTAACCAGAGTGATCTTTTGCCATCACTTTGTGGCCGTACATCGTCCGGTGTAAACTTTTAATATACACTTCTTCTCCGAAACTTCTGACGCAAATGGAACCAAACTTGCCACAATAGTGTAAAAAGTTGATTTTTTTAGGTCCGTGCTATATCCAAAATGCCAATGGGAACATAATTTTAACAACTTACCCAACGGAAAACACATTCAAAGATATTCTCATCTGAAATAGCTGGGCTAACTGGAACCAAACCGCAACAATAGTCCTTGGGTGGTCCCCTGAAAGAAATATGTTTTCAGATCCGTATTGTATCAAAGATGGTCTCCAGCCGGAAACATAGTTAAACCTTGGCAGCTATGGTAAAAACATTCAAAGACCTTGTCCTCTGAAACTGCTGAGCCAATGGACTTGGCCACAATAGTTTTTGAGTGGTCCCTGCAAAAAAGATGTTTTTCATGTTCATTCTGTATCCAAGTTGGCTGTCGGTGGGAAGAATAGTTTTATCTTGGACCCTATCGGAAAACACATTCAAAGATCTTCTGCTCTGAATATGTTGAGCCAGTTGGATCAAAACCTGGCCATAATTGCCTTTAGGTAGTCACCTGCAAAAAGTGTTTTCAGTTTTACACCGTATACAAGATAATGTGCTGCCAGCAGAGAATAAAGTTTAGCATTGAACCCTTTTTAAACAACTGGGCATATTGGAATAATAGTTTAATAACTTTTGTCCCTTTAATATAGATTTTTGCTAGTCAATGTCCAGATGTGCGATGCAGGCTCTTGAGTTGGGTGTGGGGTTTTCTCACCGTTCATTGAAGATCTTATGGTGGCTTTGAGTTGTTATTCCTCCCCTTTGGGTCGTTGTCTCTTTGACACATTCCCCGTTTCCCTTCTTTTTTCTATCTTGAGAATCTCTTGTTTTCCTCTGCAGTTCCCTGGTACATTTTGGTATACCACTGTGTTTTTCAGCCAGTGTAGGCGTTTCCTGTGATCCTTTTATCCTTTTTATCTTATTTCTATTTGCATATAATTCACACAAAAACCTTAAATTCAATCTTTGATTTACGCCAAGAACGTTTATACCTCTTTTCAACTGACACGGTTATAACAGTACTCGCCCGATATGAAATATTGAGCTTCTATTGACGGACTCGCTAGAGGTAGGATAAAAAGAATCTGGACATTTAGCGAATTACTTGATTTCGAGGAAGAGGTACAATAATTGGAAAGGACACTTTATAGCAAATGCAAAGAACTGAATTTTAGGCAGAGGTGCGATAAAATTTAACATTGACCCTATTGAAAAACAAATTCAGAAAAACTTAACTGGAACCACTGTTAGAGTGAGAGCCATGCTTGTTCAAAATGATTTTTTTCTCATCTCTTAGACAAATGTGACCGATTTTTATCTTGATCCTTTTGTATTCTACTGCCGTTGTTTCAAAGATCTTCTCTTCGCACATCACTTGGCTCACAGTAACCAAACTGTCAAAATAGTCATCGATTTTCCAACAGGTTCACCTTTATCAAGACAGCCGCAAGATGGTGTCTTAGTTAAACACTGAAATACAAAACCTTTGAAAGTTTCAAAGATTTTTTTTTCCTCTGAGCCCAGTTGGCGAATTGCTACAAAACTAAGCCACAATAGTCCTTGGATTGTCTCTTTTAAAACAAATGTATCTGGGAGGTATGCACCACCCCCAGCATGGCTGCAAGTGGGACTGTGGATTCCTATGTAAATAAAACATTCGGTCAGTATTTTGAACAAACCTTAAATTATCGAGAATCGGATTCTGATGGATGTACTCTCGATGGCTTCTTTTGTATAAACATACACAGCAAGTGTTTTGTTTTAGGCAAACCGGAAAACTAATATTCTCCATTTCATCCAAACCGTAATATACACGAATTCCAAACCGTTACATGTTTTGATTATGATAGCAGACATACGCGTTCATTCAGTGGGATTAAGTGAAGTTAAAGGAATCTTACATTTTCCATAATATAAATAAGTGAAATAGATATGCGTATTATCTTTACAATTAATGAAATGAATGGTTAAATTCTGTTATATAGCGCAAAAATGTCATTTTCTTTTAGTTTCAATCACAGACACCACATTTTTGGACAACTAGGTTAATAAAGATGCTTCGATTACAAGACAAAACATGCCACACAACGATCTACTAGTTTGTGTGACTTCACTTTATAACAGGCTTAATGAAAACATGATGTTTGTCGCACAAAATAGAAATAATCTCAACGGTTGAACACAATCGTCAGGTTAAGGTCGCCATGTTGGACCAATCCAAACTCCCGGCTACCGGCGCGGTCACCATACAGTGGTAACACTAACATCGAGTTCCCATATAAATACTCGGCATGAATAAATGCATTAAGTAACTGACAATGTGTTGAATCAATTACGCGAATGTGATATATAATTTTCCAAAACAAAAGGTACTTTATATTATATTATTGTTTTGCTACGTTTCTTATTAATACTCTTTTTCTTCCGTCCTTTTTCTGAAATTTGTCGATTTCTCGGGCACTAATCAGACAAACATATTGAAACGTCATAGGACGATAGATACAAATGTGAGGATGGTCCTTTTGTTCTTGGAATTTCCATGATTGCGACCTTTGCCATGGAGACGGAAAATAGGGGGAAATTAAAGCGATCAGAATTGCATGCAATTTAACAGGAAGATTTCTTTATTGATGTAGTATTGAATTCTGGTCTCGGAATATAAAAAAATCTCGATCTATGCCATGGAAACAGAAATAATACGGGGAACTTCAAAGTGATAAAAAATGAATTGAACAAAGAATTTGCATTACAGTTCGACGACACAGCCGTCTTCATCGGATGCAAAACAACAGTGTCACTAGATACAGAGTAAACAACGTTACTTCAACGATAACGATAAAAATTTGATAAAATTTTACAGAAAGCTTATATAAAATGTCCGGATCTCATCTTTACCTTTAATATCTGACATGGTATATCGTTTTGGTAATTTCTTGTTCATGCGAACACAATAAATACTAGTTATTTTTCATTTTTCGTTTCCCGTCATAACCTTTCCCGACAATTTTATCTACTGTATGTACCTTGATCCAATCTTTATGAAGCTTCAAATGAAGTTAGCCAGAAACGGAAAAAGAAAGGAAAATTCAAAGTGATAAAAATTGAATGAAATTTTAAAGGATGGATGAAATTGATTTCTGGTGTTGGACTTTTCAAATTGCGACCGTCTCCATGGAAACGGAAAAGGCTTGAAACTCAAAATACTCGGAATTTTCTTGATTTTTTAACATGAAGGCTTCTTAGGATGTACATCTCTCACATTAAGACTTTCTGATGTGGGAGTTATTTAGGGCGACTTCTTGTGTTGCACCTAAATATGGTGTTTCTGTCGATATTTTTTATCGTTACTTTTGTTGTTGTGTTCTGTTTATTACCTCTCCATTTCTGCATTTTTTGTCCATATTCAGTGCATCCATTTAAGTTCTAAAATATATTTGTTTATCTTTTGCTAGAAACCTGATAGGAAACAGTATAACTGTTGATTCTCGTTTTAATGGATCTTTACCTGACACTATAGAGTATCTGTAAGTATTGCTTAACTTAACACATGAATGAAGAGGAGTTGTAGTGTTATTACAATATTTAAAAACACATGCAAACCATGAGTCATGAATATTGCAGATTTTCAAATAGAGGACTTACAGATGTTCAATGCATGATTGTATTTACTGAAGTTGAATAACTATCGGGCAAACATTTACAAAGCCACTAACACGGGTGTGTGCATCTTAACTTTCTCTATTAAATACTGCAACTCTATATCAGAAACGTAAAGATTCATATTGTCAGAATAAACACACCCACAAGACGAAAACAGCGTTCTTTAAATCCTTTTCAAAATTGGTTGAAAATTACCCAGTCTATTAAAACCGCAGCGATGTGTTAATTTGCATTTTGCATAAACTATCTATTAATGGAATTGACACCTGTTTGACATCTATTGTTACATAAAATTGGGCTTATATGGTACTTTGTTTAAGAAGGTATAGGTTAACAAAAGAAGGGATTTTTTTTATTTGAAAACTTCCTCCTAGCTCATGGTTGAAATGCAATTTTTCCATTTTAATCCCAAAAATTAAAATTTTCATTTATCAATTTTTTCCATGAGTTCATATCCCTTCTGGAGCACCTGATGTCACTCCCGGTTTTCATGGGAGTTCACACTATGAGTGCCTTAGTTCTTAATGTTATCTTTTTATTTCCGTGCATTGTAGCTGTCTCACGTCCTTGTTTTGTCTTTGTTTTTATCTGTTACCGTTTCTGCCATGTCTTTGGACTTCGATTTTTGTAGTCATCGCTTCCCTTGTTCCTTCGGTATTCTACTGTCGTTGTTTCATATCCCCACTGCCAAATTGAAAGAATTTGTTATGCAATTATCAAATGTGTAAAATTTGTTTTACAATTCAAATGAATTTTTAAAGGATTTTTTGGTGAAAATCGCCTAGAAATACTGTCATATTTTTTTTTTAATATTGCATCTTTTACTAAAATTACTCCAATATCTCAAGTAAATTATTTAGGTCTCTTCATAAAAAAAGTCATTACAACTGAGGACAGGAGACTCTTGAAATGTTTAATTGAATTTATCGTTGTATTAATTGAATTAATTGAAATGTATTGATTGCATTAATTGAAATGTTGAAGTTATTTGTATTTTCGTCACAAACATATTTAGTTTAACGACAATAACAATAAAGTATTTGAACTTGAATTAAAGTATACACCGCCAAACGGATACCGAAGCAAAAGGGATAACGGGAAAATTCCCCAAAACATAGCAATTCAGATTGAACATAATACAAAAACAAAACAAATGAACAAAAATGTACAAAAAGGTCACCAAAGTAAAGCACTAGTTGGTGAACCCCGACAAAAACTTGAGGTATCGTCGGGTGCTGCGAATAAATAAGCACGTTCTGACCAAAGCATCCGTAAAACCGTCACTTAAAGTCCGATTTTATCATATTAGGCGTTTGTCAGTTCGGTACATAACTCTGGAGCTAATCACAGATGTATATCTATATTTGTGAAACAGAAACATTGTATCGATCTGTCAAATCATGATGACGACCATAAACTTCTGTAGTGTTCAAGGCAAATCAAGATGGGTTAAGGTAGATCGGTAGTCTTCCGCCATTTTGAATTTGTTATTTACACTGTTATGGTATTAATATACAAATATTTTTATTTGTAGTGTATCAATAAATATTATATCAGTGACACAAAAAGCAAAGGATCTTCATTCACTTAATTTTACATGTATTTAACTAATTGGATAAAGTTTGGTAATTTGATAATTAAATGGTTTGGAAGAGGATATTTTAAAAAGGGAGATAATCTGATAAAAATATTTTACATAGATGTCACTATGAAAATTTACATTTTTCAAATTATATGGAAAACAAAGTCGGTGACCCCCATTTTTCTATATATGTTTTGAAAGTATATTCAAAGGGCTAACATATGAGTTAAATAGAAAGAAATCTATGGAATAGTTTTAAAGAAAACAACCAAATACCTGTTTTTCCCAATATATTCATTAGAAATATTTGATTATTTTGATATCAGTTATTTTAAAAA
>MJUU01007645.1:32814-50964 GCA_002080025.1 Modiolus philippinarum
TAATAAGGAAACTTTATTGAGAAAATAAAGAAAATCTATGGAAAAAAATTTTGGACTACCCATCTACCTTAAATTTGTTCCGAAAAAACAAGATCAAATCGAGATTTTGATTGATCTTAACATAATTAATTCGTCTTGAACGTTCCTGAACGTAATCAACAAGTGGATCTTATTTGATCTTCAACTTTCTTGACACGTCTTGATTGTCCTTGAAAACCAATTTGAAATCTTACACTGTCTTAACAAAATTTCGTAAAGCCTGTCAAGAACAAAATGGCCAAATAAGATCATAACACATCTGGGAAACTAGGGTAGTTAACTTTACGGTAACAATATTTGGTGGCTTATTTTTGCAGGGTTACTCGCCTTTTGTCAAAAACTTAAAGAGTATTTCAAAGTGTAAACCGTAGTACAATAAATATGTGAAAGCGCAAAAAAAAATTCAAAAATTAATCTTTAAATCAAGTGGTCCCTCAAATATGGCCAAGTGTATATTTTTATAAAATATTTTGCAAAAAGTCTGAAAACATTGCGGAATTTTCGACTCTAAAAGAACCTTTATCCGACTAGTTTGTAAATTAATAGCTGTAAAATATTTTTTTCGGTATAACTACATTGTACATATAATACTTAAATTTGAGAAATAAAATTTAGTTTACGGATAGAAATAATTCATTGATGTTGCTCACTCATCAAATATTTGAATTTGCGTCAAATTTTGGAACTTTTCTAGTTTTGTGCAGTTCAATGACTTATGGAATATTTCACACTAACATCCACTTTTCATTTCGTGAGTGTCTTATATAAGTCAAAGACACCTTACAAGATTATATCAAATCTTGATATAACTTCCTAGCATTACGACAAAAAAGAGCCCTAATGTTTAATGGGGTTTTTAATAAAGTGAAAATCTAGAGAAATCAATCTCCAGCCAAATGTTTAATGTCTTGTATCTCCGAAAAAATCACACGGACCTTTATTTCTTTTACTATTTCCTCAAGTCTACGAAACTTAATCATTGTGGTCGACATTACTGCATGTAATCATGTTTAACCTATTTAGCAAAAAAATGGATATACCAAACTCGACGACAAATCGGACAGTTTACTTTTCATTTGTACATTTCAAAAGCCTTTTCATTTTAAAATTTCAGTGCTTTAACAAGTAACAATATACATTATTTGCCAGAGGGATTTATAAAAGGACCTAATCTCCGACTTGTGTAAGTATTAATTCTAAGTACAGACAAAAATGAAATTTGAATGTATTTCTTCAAATAATTTTGTTTTGATTGAAGTTAAATTCCAATTTATGTTATAAGCAAATAGAATACAGGCCTAGTTTGATTCTCTTTTGGTTTTGCGTTCAACAATTAATTTTTGAATCAATGTTACTATCATTTAAATGAAAGGCAAATTAGATATTTACAGAGTTTGTTTTTTGTCTTTGGTTTTGACTTACCCTTGCCCTTGACAAATGTGAAATTTCAAGGCTTAAGTTCACCATGATGAAACATTGCAACATTTTACTGGGCATTATAAACAGGTCATGTATGATTTACTATCTCTACATTGATAACAGAACTTTGACATCAAAACAATTTGTTAATGGTTCACCAATTACACAAATTTCAAATGGGGTGGGTATTTTATTTTATTTTATTTTTTTTATTTATTTTTTTATGTGATCAGTAGTTAATTCAATGCTAAGAGGGTTGTTAAGTATGACGATCTTCTTGGTCAAGTATACATGCGTATACTATTTTTTTTTATTTGGTTTTATTTCAGTTTAAGCTCATTGATAATATACTGTTGAAATAGAACGTTGCTGAAAGTGAAGTAATTTTTAGTTCTACCCAATGCCATTTCGACATTTTATGTCTCTTCACTGCAGAAAAATTCAAACGATATGAACAAACAGAAATAACATATCGGCATCGATCTTCCCCAAAGGTTCCAGGACATGATTCAGTTGTATTTTTTTCTTAATTTTTGTCCTGTTTCATAATATGCTTTCGATTCTTAAACGGGGAAATGTCGCAATCGGTATTAAAATATACTGTATAAGAATTTACTATATGTCGGAACATAGGTTTAACCATTTCCTAAAAGATTACAATCATCTTAAGTGAACTAAATTATTCGGACTACAATTCATTTTACACTTCGGCATTTTATCTTCAGCATCACTGTTACATCGTTTATCTCGTTTACATCGAGTATCTCCCTCATGCAAACCTCTGTCCTTAGCTGATTTTGGCTTTACATTTAGATCATATTGGTTAAATGTTCTCTATCAGTTTTACACATCTTTGAGTTTATGGTCTTCCAAACGTTTAGATTTCATCTGCACTGAAGAGACATAAGTTGTCGAAATGCGCATATGCAGAAATTAAATTCACAGTAACTTCGGTATTAAGTTATTTGTTACCACTGGGCCAATGCCACTGCTGGTGGACTGTTAGTCCCCGAAGGTATTCACAAGCCCAGTAGTCAGTACTTCGGTGCTGACCAGAAAGCTGATTCTATTTGGAACCTTACAATATCTAATTTTTTGTAAATTTTGTTGAAAACTAAGGAGTATCTCCCTCATGCATAGCTCTGTCCTTAGCTGATTTTGGCTTTTCATTTAGGTCATATTGGTTAAATGTTTTCTATCAGTTTTTACACATCTTTGAGTTTATGGTCTTCCAAACGTTTAGATTTCATCTGCACTGAGGAGACATAAGTTTTCGAAATGCGCATATGCAGAAATTAAATTCACAGTAACTTCGGTATTTAGTTATTTGTTACCACTGGGTCATTGCCACTGCTGGTAGACTGTTAGTCCTCGAGGGTATTCACAAGACCAGTAGTCAGTACTTCGGTGCTGACCCGAAAGCCGATTCCATTTGGAACCTTACAATATCTAAATTTTTGTAAATTTTGTTGAAAGCTAAGGAGTATCTCCCTCATGCGAAGCTCTTTCCTTAGCTGATTTTGGCTTTACATTTAGATCATATTGGTTAAATGTTCTCTATCAGTTTTTACACATCTTTGAGTTTATGGTCTTCCAAACCTTTAGATTTTATCTGCACTGAAGAGACATAAGTTGTCGAAATGCGCGTATGCAGAAATTAAATTGACAATAACCTCGGTATTTAGTTAGTAGTTGTGTATATATTTCAACTTTTTACAGGAGTCTTGGATACAATGCCTTCATTAGTTATCCCGGAGATTCAATTGGATTGCTTCCAAACATTATGTACTTGTAAGTAAGATTCCAACACCTGTTTTTGGGCCTTTTCATGTACTTAGATGAATATATGCAGTATGTTTGTGAAGTTAAATAACATGAGATGGACACGGACTTTAGTCGTTAATCTTTCACAATATAAATACACCACTTGACCACATGTGCAATTAAAATGCACGCATATACATTTTGTATTTTGCATAGATTGACATTTTTTAACAGGTCTTTAAGTTTCATGTTCCGCCCGGAATTTGGAACTGAATAACAATGTGTGAATATGTTTAATATACTTTGTAGCAAAATCAACGTATTTTGTACTAAAAAGTATACTAAAAAAACTCGTTATATATTTTCCAAATATGCTCAAAGATCTCAAGTATAAATTTTTTCCCTTCATAAACAGAAGATAAAGATAGTCATGTTTTATTACATGATATTCCGCCCCGCCTACCCACCCATGATTATACAATGAGGCTATGAATTACAAGAAAACCAACAGAAACCTCACGTTGTTTATTATGAAAAAATGTAAAATACGAAAAAATAACATCAAGTGAAAGTCCTTATCTCGGATATATAAAGGCACGTTTGAGCCGGAGGCAGGATAAATTGCATATTAACATTCTAGGAGCTATTATGAAATTCAACCATAGATAAGATCATATACCAAATTTATTTAAATTTTGATATCAATTTTTATTTCAGTGGAATTGAAGGTAACCAAGTGAAATACATCTCCAAAGGACACTTGCAACCGTTTGCAAATGCGGCTTTTGTTCATTTGTAAGTGCTTTTAATATCATGCATATCATGTACCCAGGATTTAATGACTTTGTATAATAAGAATAGCTATTTAGTTATTTTAAGAGAATTTTCGTTTATGTTTCCTCAATATCATAGGATATAGAAATAAAAAAAATTAAAATATGAACACCTTATTCTCATCTATCGACAGTTATGATATTTCTACACTTTATACTACCCTTCCAAATCTAAATTTGGACAACTTATTAAATGGTCCTTCAAATTTTCTGGTGTGCAGTTCATTTTCTCTAACAAAAAGCAAGGATTCTTCTCTAATATTACCTACAATAATCATTGTTCCTGGACATGTGATGATATGATTAATGCACTCAATCTTTTACTGGACAATATTTTCGTTCGTTTTGGGAACACTATTTATAAACAGGTCATAGGTATTCCAATGAGTACAAATTGTGCACCTCTAATTGCAGATCTTTTTCTTTCCTGTTACGAACGAGACTTCATGAAAAAACATCAAAACGGAACAATACCAAACAGTGATAAACTTATTTCTATTTTCAATGATAACAACAAGTATATTGACGATATCCTCACTATAGATAATCCCCAGTTTTTAGATTATGTAGACATTATTTACCTACACCAATTAAAATTAAATAAAGCTTCTAATGATTCTAAATACTGCCCTTTTCTGGATTTAACTATCATTATTGACTCTACTCTTGACGATTTTAATTAACGTAACCTTACTATCACAGCCAAACTTTTACAACAGGGTTATAGATTTCATAAGTTGTTGAATATATTTAAGAAGTTTTATAATAGATATGATTATTTGATGTCTAAATATGGCGTTACTCGTAAACAGCTTATTACTAATGACATTTCTAATCCTCGTTTTACGGAAATGTTGTTAAAAATGCCAGAAACTGATTTAAAAAGTAAAAAAGGCTTTGATGTAACTTACATTCTTTACGTAATAGGAATATCGACAAGATATTCTGCTTGCATCCGTTAAATTAGCTTTGAGACCTAATGACCTGAAAATTTTGCTTACACGCTGGCCTCTCACTGATGCTGTTGATGTCTATTGAAACTTAGGATGATTCTTGACCAAACCTTTCGGGGAGTTTTGAGTTTGATTTTTCTTCAGTGTTCTACCAGCAGACAAGACTTCTTCAGCTAGCCGGCAGTTTACCGACGAGCTTCCCTTGACCCATCTTTAAAAATTACGTATTGTATTTTTTTCTTTCTTTTCAAGATTTTGGTCATGGTGTTAGTAGTCTACCTGTATTGGGTTTTATTCGTATGTTAATTATACTATAGAAGATTGTGGCATGTTACTATAATTTCAGCCATTGTAGGTGTTTCCTGTTATTCATTGTTTTTTACCTTGTTGAAGAAAATTTTTAAAAGAAAAGATTTCAGATAAGGATTGTGATAACCATTTCAGAGGTGATTTAAATGTATTTCTCTTTAAAACAGGACTAACGGATATTTTCTGTTTTCTCTAATTTTACTTTCGACTTTCACAATCTAGTATTTTAAGTAGGAACTTTTACATTTTCGGATGTATAATTTTTGCGAACCATTTACCTTTTTGATTGAAAAAATAAAAATATAGATAACTAAGAGTAACACAATGCAAAAATATAGATAATCGCAGAAATAACTCTCTACAAAACCATCCAGAATAGAAATATTGAAAAATTTGTCGTAAATTCACGATGTTTACTCAAAATTTTAAACCTTGCTGAAGGCCCTTTCGACAACTCATGTCTCATCAATGCAGACCATAACAAAACACGTGGGAGACCATAAGTCGAAATGTTTGAAAATCGGAAAAAGAACAAATAACCAAAAGGACCTAAATGAAAGCCAAAATTAGCTTAGATAGGGCTATGCATAACGAATAGACTAATTACATTTAGACAAAATTTTTTTAAGATATTGCAAGTTTTAAAATGAAATAGGATTTCACGACAACTCCGAAGTTCTGACTACTGGGTTTGTGATTAACCTCGGGGACTAACAGTCCACCAGAACATGTATCCGTCCATTGGTAATGATTAACTTAATATCGCTGTTACTGAGAATTTAAATTCGTCATAATTGTGTATCTTCAGTGCAGATCAGATCAGATCAAATAAAATTATTAATTTTTGAAGACAACCAACCTTAAGTTGATGACCGAAAACAACTAACAAATACACTATAACCTGAAAAGTTAAAAGCAGTTAAGGACAAAGATTGCACGAATGAGATACTGAGTAGGTTTAAACAAAGTTACTTAATTTAGATATTGGAAGTTTAAAAGTCATATAAGAATTTTGATCGACTGAACCGAGCCTGCAACGCAGCTGCAACTCGTCTTGGTATAGACTCGTTTAAATGCCTTACACGTAATCCATTCATCATGAAGTGTCTACTCAAATTAATTTTGTTGCGTTGATTGACGAAACGCACGCGTCTTAGGGTTAAGATATGGTGAACAGGACGACCAACTTGTCACATTCCCGTTCTGTTGATCTAAAATGTCAACTTTAATATGTAAATGCTGATAAACATAACTGTCCTCAGAACATTTGTCTTAGAATTTTATCACGATCCCTCACATCATTTAAATTTCCTGTAATGTGCATCAACTATGTTTTTCTTGCATTCTGGATTACTGTCCATACAATTACACTACCTTTGTCGAAAGTTTCTTTTAACAACACAGTTGATTTTGGCGTCTGTATACTCTTCTTTTCAAGCTGGAATCGTGACTTGTTGCCGAGCCACACTCCTCTTGTAAATTCCATACGCTAAACGTATTACTCAACCTGATCCTTGCCTTGCGGAGTTTGTCTCTCAATTTGGTCCCAAAGTACTGTTCCCGCGTGCTATCCATGGTTTTGTGTAATGAGTCGATTTTGTATGTTCCATCCGTGAGGAAAATCTGCGTAAGCCATGGATGTTATAAGTTGTTACTGTAGATGCGACCAAATGTTCCGATCCTTGGAAGTAGTTGTACAATGTGACGTGTCGTTTGCCAGAGAGGGAAGTCATGCAGATTTTCGTACACAATCTATCGATAGCATATTACGTGAATTGTCCGATCCAGATCATGGTTGAATAAATTTTAATTATAATTCTTCCATCGGGATTTTAATTTATTGAAGCATATAATTTTTTCTATTCAAAGGTAATTATGGGTAAAAAATATTTCATGCTGCGTTTTGTTTTACGATAGTAAATTTATGGAGATGCTGCAATTATCTATTTAAGTTTTTATTGTGCGAAAGACATTCCATAGGTCACAGCAGTTAGAGAGTAACGCAGGTACATGTATTTCATGACGTGCATAACAGTATCAAAATTCAATTCTGCTTTTAAATATATTTGTATATTAGGAATTTTCCTTAAAATACTTTTGAAAAAACAATGAGCCATTAAGCTATCTCATTAATTTTTTTTCAGAAATATCAGTAATAATATTATAAAGTATGTTGAAAGTGGAGCACTAAACCAACTTCCTAACCTGAAAATACTGTAAGTGTAAAGATGTATGGTAATTCTCTACTATACCTATGATTTTGATCTTTTTCAAAGATTGCTCACAATTATAGTAAATGAGTTTTGACATGCCATAAAACCGGTTTAACTCATCATTTCATCATTTCCTTTGAGAAATCTGTACCTAGTGAGGACCATTGCGGTCGACAATTTTCCAATGGTTTCCAGCTGATTTGTTCTATTTGTCTCATGGACTTCGGTTCTTGATCACTCTGTTCGGTAATTTTGTTATCACCCGCATGATATCTGATTATAAACATAACAAAAGTTAACATTACAATGAACATATAATTTTGCACCAAAATGCAAATGGACACAAGATATAAGATATAAGAACATCGGAAACGTCCTCTCCTTTGGAAAATTATATATAGAAAACCATAATCAAAATGACGAAAATTACATAAAATCATATATGGTTAAACAAACATAAAGTGAGAACCGAACCGTCAGTCAAAGGAACGAACAATCCATGGACATGGACACCACTTGAGTACAGAACAAAAAAATAAAAACGAAGACACACACACAAATGAACAACACGGACCCAATGAAAACCATGGGCGAGAATGTGCACCGGCAGAGCAAGCATCTCCAGCCTCCCATAAGACACCCGTCGTGTTGAACATGTCAACTCCGGTAGTAAAGTCAAATCCGATAGAGGAAAAACAAACTTTAGTTGTTAAGGGAAAGATCCGTTGCCATCTGGGAAACAGATATCCCAAAGTGATCCAAAAGACCGTGATGTCGACCGTAAAACTTCCGTAGTATTTTTTGGTAGCATACCCTTGCTATAGTAATTTATCTGCAAGCATCCGAGCTCCATCAAAGAGTTCACTGTATCGACCACATGCCCTTGAGCAGCCAATGAGCTGTGAGATGCAAACTCCATATGCTGGGGCTTTTGGGAAAGAAGGGAAGTTAACTTTTGAAAAAGTCATCGCGCCTGCCACACAGCCTAGGCTGTACTGTACCTCTGTTGTCAATTTCAAGATGAAGGTCAAGGAACGAGGCCGATGTGGAAGTATCTGCAGTATTCTTTATTTCAAGCTCTTTTGGACAAATAAGATGAAGAAAATCACCAAAGCGAGGGTCGCCCAGTGATAAAATATCATCTATACAACAGAGCTGAAATTAATGGACTGGGCCAGTCCTTTGTCTCTATTTTGAAGAAACCCTTCACGTAAGACAATACATATGTGGCATCAGATGAACAAAAAAAAATGGCAGAAAAAGGCAATGACAAAAGCATAATAACAATAAATTACTTCAGAAGGAACCAAATAAAACAACAAATTTAGTGGAGTGGTGAATGGTGCTCGACACAAAAAGTATCTATAACATACCAAAGTAACTGTAAATGACAAAATAACGAAGTAACAGTGAATTTAATTTCTGCATATGCGCATGTCGACAACTCATGTCTCTTCAGTGCACTTCAAATCGATACATTTGGAAATCCATAAACTGAAATATGACTGTGTAAAGGCTGAAAGAGAAACAATTCCAATTGGATCTAAAGAGAAAAGCCAAAATAAACTAGGGACTTATGCAGGAGGGAGATACTCCTTAGTTTTAAACAAAATTTTCGTAAATTTAGATATTACAAATTTTGAAATAAAATCGGTTTTCGGGCCAACAACGTAGTATTTGCTACTTGGTTGGTGAATACCCTCGGGGACTAACAGTCTACCAGCAGAGGCATCGGCCGAGTGGTAATAAATAATAAAATACCGAAGTAATTGTATATTCAATTTCTGCATATGCGCATCCCGCTTCAGTGCAGACCAAATCGAAACATTTGGAAATCCATAAACCGAAATATGACTGTGTAGAGTCCGAAAGAGAACATATTCCAATATGGTCTAAAAAGTAAAGCCAAAATAAGCTAGGGACAGAGTTATGCAAGAGGGAGATACTCATTAGTTTTTGACCAAATTTCATTAAATTTAGATATTGCAAGTTTTGAAACGAAATCGGTTTTCGGGCCAGCACCGTAGTACTGGCTACTGGATTGGTGAATACCCTTGGGGACTAACAATCCACCAGCAGAGAAATCGGTCCAGTGGAAATAAATAACAAAATACCAAAGTTACTGTGAATTTAATTTCTGCATATGCGCATTTCGATATATTTGGTTTCCTGAATGCAGGTCAAATTCATACATTTGGATATCCATAAACTGAAATATAAATGTGTAAAGGCTGAAAGAGAAAAAATTCCAATAGGATCTAAAACGGAAAACCAAAATAGACTAAGGACAGAGCTATGCAAGTGGGAGATATTCATTAGTTTGTAACAAAAGCTTCCTAAATTTAGATATTGCCAGTTTTCAAATAATATCATTTTTTGGGCTAGCACTGTAGTACTGGTTACTGAAATGGTGAACACCCTCGGGAACTAACAGTACACCAGCAGAGACTTTGGCCCTGTGGTAATAAATAACAAAATACCGATGTTATTATGAATTTAATTTCTGCTTATGCGTATTCCGACAACTTATGTCTCTTCAGTGCAGATCAAATCGAAACATTTGGAAATCCATTTACCGAAATATTACTGAGTAAAGGCTGAAAGAGAACAAATTCAAATAGGGTCTAAGAAGGTAAATTTAGTTTTTGCATATGCGCATTTCGACAACTTATGTTAACTTATATGCATTTTGACAACTTGAAAAGGACTGTTGCTCTTATTTAGAAAAGAACACTTTTGAAAATGTCAATGTTTTGAGGATATGTCACATTCCTGTCACAAGCCAATTGCAAATTATTAGATATGGCATCATTCTTACAAAATATTACAAAACCAATACAAGAATCATTTTATGGCTATAAGTAATGAAATGGGCCAGATTAAATGATTTTAAACTGAACTGTGTATTATTACATCATTCAACATCCCTGGCATTTGATTTTTTTATTTATTTTTTTTTCTTTTTTTTTAACGTGATATTTCAAAGGATCAGAAAAAGTAGTTGTTAATTGTACTTTAGTCGATAATCAATGTTTAAAAATAAAGTAGCTTAGGATGTTATGTACCGTTCCATTGTACTTTAGTCGATAATCAATGTTTAGAAATAAAGTAGCTTAGGATGTTATGTACCGTTCCATTGTACTTTAGTCGATAATCAATGTTTAAAAATAAAGTAGCTTAGGATGTTATGTACCGTTCCATTTAAATGGCACAGGAGTGAAATGAATTTTCTTTTCTTATTGGTTTTCCAGTTTAGTTAAAAACTTTTTAACATTTGTATAGATATACCAAGTTTTTTCTATTTACTCATTGCATATTCAAGAAATAAATTACATAGAATGTACTTCAAGTGAAAGAACGGATTATTGACAGGATATTTATTATGACGTGTTTGAGTTTCAGTTTGGAATCGGTCTACTGATTTTGTACAAAGGTATGGGCCTGGGACTTATAAAAATTTGGTTAAATAATGGTCTTATACTTGGCGCCCGTCTACCGTCATGAGTTACAGATCAAGTTCAAGTTTGCTTTCGTGTCCCCGATTTTAATGCCTTTACACTCAAACATTATGGAAAAATATTAATTTTTGATACTTCTTTTTCTTAACCATTTCAAATATTGATGTAGCATTTGCGATGTGACCCTACAACCACAATGTGCAAAATAGTTTTGTTTGGTTTTGGTTCTCTGGCTTTTTACGGAGTTATGGGTTATTTGCCTTACTGATCTCGCCCTGGAATATGCTTCTGACTTTCGTTGTCACTTTTATTTTGGACTTAAGGAAGTTCTGAAAATATCGCAGATTTTCTTTTTAGTTTGGTTTAAAGGGAGCGTTGTTCCATTGCTTGTTTCTATCATGTATTTGTATAGACGCTGTCTGATGTGCATTTACTCAATATCCCTTCATTTATTATTTAAGATTGGAGATTGTCTCTCCTGCACTGTGGAGTCCTTAAAACAGATTCTCATGCGAGAGATGTATGCTCTCAGTATACAGCACGTTTTGAGTAACATTTCAGTTACAGTGTGCTTGCTCTTCAGATGATTTCTCATATGGATACACTATCATACTTTGGCATTTAAGAGCCATTCTCTGTAAGCATCAAAAACACTTGGAAAGGTGGGGTGTCAGATTTTGATGAAATTTAGTATATAAAGGTCATATGTAATCCTGACAACAAAATAAGTTTTGTTTTTCCATTTTGAGCAGTGGTTGCTATGGTAACCGGTCATGCCCAAAAATGGCTTCAAAAATGCTGTCAAAATGGCCAAAACGAGTGAAATCTAAGTAATCTGTAAAAGAAAATACGAATTAACTGGGGTTTTATTACTATACCAGTGATTAGATAATGGGTCAATGAAACATTTCAAACAAAAAGCAATGAAATGACTTAAGTCTAAATTTGATTACCATGGCAGCAAAAATCAGTAAAACGACAATTTCCAAAAAAATGGAAAAATGGCCAATTTTGCCAATTTTTAAGCGTTAATTACAAAAAATTGCATCCATGGAAATTCATTAAACTTACTGAGCTTGCAGTTTAGTATATTATCTTTAAAATATCAAAAAATAAAAATAGTGTTTTTCCGATTTTCAAAAATATATAATTTTGAAATTTTCTGCAATAGTGACTTTTAGATTTTTGTCAGAAAACCCATAAATAACCATTCTTACTTGTATTTCAGTCCCTCTTCAGCAGATAGTATTGGTATTTAGTTTATTGGTCTATTTTAAAATGAGAATGCTTAACATATGCTAAATGACCTTGACATCCCATCTCAAGGTCACAAAACTCAAATTTCCAATGTCAAATTTGTGTCAAAAACTGCTGGAAATCTGTATTTTGACTTGTATTTCAGCCCATCTTCAGTAGATTGTAATAATGTTGGGTATCTGTTTATTTTAAGAGGAAAATGCTTTTTGTATTTTGGTATATGCTATATGACCTTGATATTCCATCTCAAGGTCACGAAACTCAAATTTCCAAGGTCACATTTTTGTCAAAAAAAACGCTCAAAATTTGTATTTTTACTTGTATTTCAGCCCATCTTGGGTAGATTGTAATGATGATGGGTATTTGTTTATTTTCAGATGAGCATGCTTTTTATACCTTGCTTTATGCTATATGACCTTGACATTACATCCCAAGGTCATGAAACTCGAAGTTTCAAGGTTTTGATAAAAATTTTCTCATTTCGTATGATTTTCTCAGGAGTAATTGTGGATATGCCAGGTAAAACCTTCTGATGACAACCAACAACAATACAGCTGTTTGACCTTGAACTCTGAAGGTCAGAAAATAATCATCAAGTTCATTATTGATATATAACATAAAATATTGCTACAAGATGCATGTTTTATGTTTTTTTTTTATTTGTTTTGCACATGTATTTACTTTACATATACTTAGGTGTATAAGAATACTTTACAGCGGCATTGTTCTGACCTGCATTTATTGTCTATAGCCTTACTGAAAGAACAAAAACAAAATTGAATGCTTCAAATAACTAAATACCGAAGTTACTGTAAATTTAAATTCTGCATATGCGCATTTCGACAACTTATGTCTGTTCAAAAGATGCCATTTCCTCAACGCAAATCCAATAATGACCTTAACAGAAAAAATACCTTGGCACTTATATATGTAAATACTAAAATACCGAAATTACTGTAAATTTACATTCTGCATGTGGCCATTTCGACAACTTATGTCTCATCAGTGCAGATACAATCAAATAATTGGAAATCCAGAAATCGAATGGTGTTTAAAAGCTGATAGAGGTGACCATATTCTGGATTTATATTTGCTACCCCCAAGATCTATCTACTGAACAAAAATCTTTCCTGCCTGATTTTTAGTTGCTGAATTATTGATTTTAACAACTAGAGGCTCACATCAGTCTGTATCGCTCACCTGGTAATTGGTTTTATTCATTGTCACCAATAGACCACCCATTCATACTATAAATCAGTTCAGCGGATGTTACATTTTCATTCTTAAATGAGATACAAATTAAAAATCACAAACTTTGGAAGGGATCACCCAAAGACAATTGTAACCAAGTTTGGTTCCGATTGGCTCAGTAGTTTCAGAGGAGAAGACATCTGAATGCATTTAACGTAGAGTTCCTATGTTAAACTATGTTCCACGCTGGCGGCCATCTGAGCTTAATAATCACAAACTTTAAAGGGGACCACCCAAGAACTATTGTGACCAAGTCTGGTTCAATTTGGCTCGGTAGTTTCAGAGGAGAAGATCTTTGGATGCATTTCCCATAGGGTCACTATGTTAAACTATGTTCCCTGCTGGCGGCCATCTTGAATGAGGTATGAACATAACAATCGCAAACTTTGAAGGAAAACATCTAAAGACTATTGTAACCAAGTTTGGTACCAATTGGCTCAGTGGGTTCAGAGGTGAAGACATTTGAATGCATTTCCCATAGGGTCCCTATGTTAATCTGTGCTCCACGCTGGCAGCCATCTTGGATTAGGTACAAACGTAAAAATCACAAACTTTAAAGGGGACCAACCAACTACTGTGACAAAATTTGGTCCCTATTGGCTCAGTGGTTTCAGAGGAGAAGATCTTTGAATGCATTTCCCATAGGGTCCTATCTTCTCCCGCTGGCGGCCATCTTTGATGAGATGCCAACCTGCTGGACATATGTAGAAATTGTAGTTCTGGAAAACCTCAACACTTTTGCAATTCATATTTAACCTTTATCTCAAACAGTTTTTGAAATAAAAGTAAAAATGGAAGAATGTGTCCATGGGACACGGATGCCCCCGCCTCCTTGCAATCGAAACCCTTAAGTATTTAAGGCATAACTATGTACAATATATATATATATATCAAATATTATAAAAAAGGATCTTTCTCCTGTGATAAATAGGCACTGGAACTGGTTTGGTTTTGATATAATGTGTAGTTCCATCAAATAATCCGAGAAGCAGTCTTATATGTAATACTTATCTATTTTTAGCAACTGTGACCTTGACCTTGGGGGTATCAACGCTAAAATCTATGGGATTATGTCTATAGTGATAAGTAAGCAAGTGACCAAGTTTGCTTTTGATCAGATGCAGAATACTCAAGTAATCGTTCGGAAACCAAAATTTTATTGAAATTTTAGTCTATTTTTAGCAACTGTGACCTTGACCTTGGTGCTACCATCCTGGAAATCAATAGGCTTTTGTATTGGGTGATAAGCAAGCACGTGACCAAGTTTGGTTTTGATCCGATGTAGTATACTCAAGTTATCATCCGGAAACCAATTTTATTGAAATTTTAGTCTATTTTTAGCTACTGTGACCTTTACCTTGGGGGTACCTACCCGGAAATCGATAGAGTTCCGTCTTGGGTGATAAGCAAGCATGTGACCAAGTTTGGTTTTGATCCGATGTAGTATACTCAAATTATCATCCGGAAACCAAATTTTATTGAAATTTTAGTCTATTTTTAGCAACTGTGACCTTGACCTTGGGGGTACCAACCCGGAAATCTATAGGGTTCTGTCTTCGGTGATAAGTAAGCATGTGACCATGTTTGGTTTTGATCCAATGCAGGATACTCTAGTTATCATCCGGAAACCAAAATTTTATTGAAATTTTAGTCTATTTTTAGCAACTGTGACCTTGACCTTGGGGGTACCGACCTGGAAATCGATAGGGTTCTCTCTTGGGTGATAAGTAAGCATGTGACCAAGTTTGGAATTGATCCGATGCAGGATACTCAAGTTATCATCCGGAAACCAAAAAGATGGACGTACGGACGGACGTACGGATCAGGGTAAACCTTAATGCCCCCGACCGCCTAGCGACGGGGGCATAAAAACGTTAAAAAATTGTGAAAATTCAAAGAAAAAGTGGCAATTACGCCTATGTGGGTTGTCAGATTTTCTTCAAAATTGCAGGACATGTTTGAAATGTTAATAGGAATATATAGGCCGATCCAATCGTATTTTGGTACATGTGTTGCAAGTACCCAAGATACACACACTTGCCTAATACCATTAACCTACCACTTGCAGTTGCTCAAATATGGACCTTTGTAGATAAAAGCTACTCTATTGGGATTGGGGATAAAAAAATCATGTATAACGGTATGCAGGCTCACATATTTCAAGAGCATACATTTTTGTATCTATTGCACTGGAATTGTTTCTTGATAGTTAGGATTGTTGTTTGCCGTAAATCATTTTTTATTTCAATTTCATCAAAAGATAATGAAACATAAGCCAAGTATGCCATTTCTTCCAATTATTTTGTAATGGCAGAACTGTTGAATCAAGATGTATTTTGTAAATTTCAAACGGTTTATCTGAATGCATTAACTAAAACCTCAGAGACCGGGCCTTGCCTGACAAAATGCTTTTAAGCTATGCTGATGACCGAAAATTACTTTTCACAGCATATGATCTAATGGTAAGCAATGTTCTTTACTGACAGCCGTGGTTTATGTCAGATATAATCCAAACAGCAATATTTGTAAAGAACCTTCCATACATTGCAGTACAGTTTAGTTAAAATTGCTTCAAAAATTTAAGAGCAGATAACGAAAACAATATTTTTTTCTTGCAGTCCAATGTTAAACTATGTTCCGCATTGGCAGCCATGTTTTATCTGATTTAATTGAAATGAGCAATTCCATACATCATTCCCGGTGAGATTGGTTGAATTGGGTTGAGTGATTCAGAGAAGATGAATAAAAAATGAATTTCCCATAGGGTCCAATGTTAAACTAAGTTTCACGTGCGTGTCTTCATTTTCTTTTCTGTGCCGTGCCCATGTTATGTCTTTGTTTCACCGACATTGCCATTGTCCTGGGATTGTTCGCTTTAGACTGACGGGGTGGTTCTCACTTACTGTCACGCTTACGGCCAATTGCTTTGTCAGATTCGGCTGAAATGAGCAATCTTGTGAAGAACCCTCTATACAATGTAATTCCCATGTTGTTTACTCAAATTTGCATTAATATTTTCAGATCAGATAATGAAAATGAGGATTTTCCAATAAGATCCTTTGTTAACCTATAGATGTTTTGAACTGGTGGCTATATTTGGTCTTCTGTAAATGTTGGTTTACAGTGCGAGACGACCCATGTGAGATCGATGCACGCGACCTCATCTCATATAGGTAAATGACCAACCAAAAGTGTTCATTTTTGTGATACAATAATCGTAACCATGAAAAAACGTCATAAAACACCTGACGTCACAATGTAAGGGGCACTCAAATGGCGACGACGTTACTCGCACAGTATAGGCTTCCAGATGTTTGTTGTTGTATTTTACGGAAGAAATAGCTACTTACATTCGATAAAAATCAAAGATCGGGGTATCTTTCACTCATGTAAGAAACTCCTCGTCTTACTCTCTCTCGTTTCGCTGCGCTCCACTCGAGAAAAGACGGAATTTCTTACATTCATGAAAGATACCCCGATCTTTGATCTGCTCTCATGTAAGAAGCTATTATTCTTCGCTGGTGGCCATATTTTTTGTCGGCTCCAACTGCATTGAGCAATTTTTGTGAAGAACCTCCAAAACGTCATTCATGAAAAGTTTGGTTGAATTTTCTTCAGTAGTTTCGAAGAGATGACAAAATATAATTTTCCCATACTGTCCAATGTTAAACTTCATTTGTATGTTCAATGCTTGGGGTCAGGTTTTTTGTTGGGTCCAAACCATATGAGCAATGTTTTTAAGAAAAACATTCCATTCATCATTCCTTTAAAGTTCGGTTGAATTGGCTTCAATTTTTCAAAGGAGAAAATCAAGATATGATCTTCCTATAAGGTCAAATGGTTAACTATGTCCCACTTGCAGTCATGTTTTTTGTCAAATCCAACCAGAATGCGCAATTTTTGTAAAGAGCCTTAAATCATTCCAATACAGTTTAGTTAATTTCTTGCAAGAGCAGTTTTAGAACAAATGTTTGAAATGATGACTTTTCCTATTGGTCTATGTTAAACTATGTTCCAAGCTGGCAGATATGTTTTTGTCGGGTAGATATCAAAAGAACAAATGTTGTGAAGGATTTCTGAAAAGTAATTCCTGTAAAGTATGGTTGAATTTGCTTCAGTGATTTAAAAGGAGGTGATCGAAATATGATTTTCCAAATGTTATACTATGTTCTGAGGTAATGACAGCCATGGTTTTTGCCAGATCTGACCGAAATTAGCAATCGTTGTAAAGGACCTACCGAACACCATTCTGAATAATGTGATAAAGTAATGGTCGGACAGACGATTGGCACAAAGTCATGTCAATAGCTTACACCGACCCTTTGGGTCAGGTGAGCTCATAATACATACTCTAATTGCTAATAAAAATGGATCAGTCGCACATGACATCTTATCCAGTTATCTTTAGCAAAGAATTATGAATTTGTATTCGTTTTATGACTTGTTCTTCAATTCTCAGATATGGACTTTAAACTAAGCCATTTATTTGGAGAGTATAGGTCAAGGTGACCTAATTTTAGTACGGATAATAAACTAATTCTGGTACCCAAAGACCAAATATCATCCCTATATGACTTTCAGTTGCTTTAATATGAAGCTAAGCCAAAACTTGAATCAGCGTCAATTATATATTTGGAAATCTAGGTCAAGATGA
>MJUU01007645.1:62935-87376 GCA_002080025.1 Modiolus philippinarum
GGACCATACACCATACACGATCGAGCGACACGATGTGAACGAGAGACAATGAACTGCACACTATGAACCATACACCATATACTATGAACCATACACCCTAACCCATACTCCGTACTCGGTAACTGTGGACCATACACCATACACGATCGAGCGACACGATGTGAACGAGAGACAATGAACTGCACACTATGAACCATACACCATATACTATGAACCATACACCCTAACCCATACTCCGTACTCGGTAACTGTGGACCATACACCATACACGATCGAGCGACACGATGTGAACGAGAGACAATGAACTGCATGTCGACACGGGACTGACGCAATCGAAACGATATTAAATATCTTTTTAAAAATATGTTAATCTTATAAAGCAATGATAAAAAAATTAATCGTGCTTTTCATACGCCAGCAGGTGGCTATTTTCTACAACCATAAATAATATAAATAATAATTTCTAGCTGGGACTAATATGTTATATTAGTCCCAGTTTCTAGTAAAAATAACAAAAACGCCCAAAACATGTAGTGACAAAAAGCGCTTATCTTTTTTTTTAAATAAAACCGATGATGTGTATATAAAACCGCAAAAAGATATTCTTTTTTAATTTGTATTTTAACGTATTTATGAATTTTCCGCCGAAAGCCTATGGAAATTATGTTCGTGAAGATCGCGATTGTTCAAGACACATATTTTTCAATAAATTTTGCAAAAAACATGACAAAAGTAATATTTTCAACAATTTTACAATCCCGCGAAAACTTGCGAGAAAATATTATGATATGATGTATTAATATTCTTACAGTACGCTAAAGGATATTTTGGTCGATTTTCCCTTTGGTATAATGTTCCCTAAAACACACAAGAAATTTATATACTAACAAACTCTCATATTTAGTACGTTTTGCTATAAATGTCAACTAAAACTCAATTTGGCACACATTTGTCTAAACCATGCAACATACGGTGTATTCATAGTATATGCCATTTTGTCACAATGCTATCTAAGCTGCCGTGACTCTAATTTTGTACAAATTTCCTGAAAAGATTCAACAATAAAGCTATTAAAAGTATGCAATATGGTGTAAATGCCATCTAGTACTCCAATTTGGTGCACATATACTGAAAATATGCAACAATGGGGATATTGATAGTATGTAATATGGTGTAAATGTCATCTAATACTCAAATTTGGTACAAATGTACTGAAAATATGCAAAAAAAGTGATATCGATAGTATGCGATATGAAGTAAATGCCATATAGTACTCAAATTTGGTACAAGTATAGTGAAAACATGCAACAATAGGGATATCGATGGTATGCGATATGGTGTAAATGCCATCTAATACTTAAATTTGGCACAAATTTACTGAAAATATGCAACAATAGGGATATTGATAGTATGCGATATGGTGTAAATGCCATCTAGTATTCAAATTTGGTGCAAATATACTGAAAACATGCAACAATAGGGATATTGATAGTATGCGATATGATGTACATGCCATCTAGTACTAAAATTTGGTAGAAATTTACTTAAAATATGCAACAATAGGGATATAGATAGCATGCGATATGATGTAAATGTCATCTAGTACTCACATTTGGTACAAATATACTGAAAATATGCAACAATAGGGATAAAAATAGTATGCAATATGGTGTAAATGCCATCTAATACTCAAATTTGGTACAAATTTCCTGAAAACATGCAACAATAGGGATATCGATAGTATGCCATATGATGTACATGTCATCTAGTACTCAAATTTGGTACAAATATACTGAATAGGGATATCGATAGTATGCAATATGGTGTAAATGCCATCTAATACTCAAATTTTGTACAAATATACTGAAAACATGCAACAATAGGGATATCGATAGTATGCTATGTAGTGTAAATGTTATCTAGTACTCAAATTTGGTGCAAATATACTGAAAACATCCAACATTAGGGATATAGATAGTATGCGATATGGTGTAAGTGTCATCTAGTACTCAAATTTGGTACAAATTTACTGAAAATATGCAACAATATTGATATAGATAGAATACGATATAAAGTAAATGTCATAGAGTACTCAAATTTGTTACAGATTTACTGAAAATATGTAACAATAGGGATATCGATAGTATGCAATAAGTTGTAAATGCCATCTTATACTCAAATTTGGTACAAATTTACTGAAAATATGCAACAATAGGGATAAAGATAGTATGTGATATTGTGTAAAATGTCATCTAGTACTCAAATTTGGTACAGAGTTACTGAAAATATGCAACAATAGGGATATAGATAGTATGCAATATGATGTAAATCTCATCTAGTACTCAAATTTGGCACAAATTTACTGAAAACATGCAACAGTAGGGATATCGATAGTATGTGATATGATGTACATGTCATCTTGTACTCTAATTTGGTACAAATATATTGAAAACATGCAACTAGTATGGGATATGGTATATATGCCATCTTATACTTAAATTTGGCATAAATTTACTGAAAACATGCAACAATAGGGATATACATAGTATGCGATATTGTGTAAATGCCATCTAGTACTCAAATTTGATGCGAATATACTGAAAATATGCAACAATAGGGATATCGATATTATGCGATATCATGCAAATGCCATCTAGTACTCAAATTTGGTACAAATTTACTGAAAATATGCAACAATAGGGATAAAGATAGTATGCGATATGGTGTAAATGCCATCTAATACTCAAATTTGGTACAAATTTCCTCAAATCATGCAACAATAGGATATCGATAGTATGCGATATGATGTACATGTCATCTAGTACTCAAATTTGGTACAAATATACTGAAAAGACGCAACAATAGGGATATCGATAGTATGCAATATGGTGTTAATGCCATTTAATACTCAAATTTTGTACAAATATACTGAAAACATGCAACAATAGGGATATCGTTAGTATGCGATATAGTGTAAATGTCACCTAGTACTCAAATTTGGTGCAAATATACTGAAAACATCCAACATATGGGATATCGATAGTATGCGATATGGTGTAAATGTCATCTAATACTCAAATTTTGTACAAATTTACTAATAATATGCAACAATAGGGATATCGATAGTATGCCATATGATGTAAATGCAATCTAGTGTAACAGTTTAAATTTAGTATAAATTTACAAAAAATATGCAACAGTTTGCATTTGGATAGTATGGGATATGATGTAAATGCCATCTAGGGCTCAATTTAAACATTTACTGAACGCAACAATAGGGGTATCGATATTATACGATATCGTGTAAGTACCATTTAGTACTCAAATTTTGTACAAATTTACTGAAAATATGCTACAATGACATCGATAGTATGAGTAATGGTGTTAATGCAACATAGTACCCAAATTCTCTATTTATTTGATTTATGAGGGTTTTAAAGGAGTGGGTCATTGTACGGTGTATAAAAATAGAAATAGATTCTGTTTGACGGAAGAAATATCGAAATTCTTGTGTACGTGAAATAAGATCGTGTTTGGAGTACGAAAAAAGGTAATGGACGCTATGCGATGATAACCCCTAATGTACGCTCGATAATCGAAAGATATATAGGAAAACTTAATAAATACAGAGAAATATATTCTCTGATAGATAAGATGAGGGGAAAATTACGATCTTAAAAGCGAGAAAAGGCAACACGTGAAATAAAATACGGCAGACGGAAATCTGTATCACCCTATTTTTAATTCTAGAGTTGAGAGTGAAAAATGAGATCTCTGCAAATTTTTATTGAAAATCTTCATTTTGTCCTGCAAAACTGGGACTAATATTATTCCCAGTGCGAAGAGATAAAATTCATTTGTTAACTGTATATATATGCACCGGTCACTATAAAATATAAACTGAAATGCAAATACAATTGTATTATACATCGTGTATAGTGTATGGTGTATGGTGCATGGCGTATGGTGTATGGTGCATGGTGTATAGTGTAAGGTATATGGTGTAATGGTGTATGTTGTGATGGTGTATGGAATATGGTGTAATAGTTCATGGTGTATGGTGTAATGGTGTATGGTGTATGGTACAATGGTGTGATTGGTTATGTTTTACTGTACAAGCACTGTACTTACTTTGTTGCGACAACTCCTCTTAGACCACTTAATGAAATTCATTGAAACTTTCACAGAATGTTAAGTATGCATTGCCCTTGTGCATCATGTATTTGAAAATTTGATTTGATCTTTTTTTTAAGGGGAGCGGGGAGTATGATATTGGTGAGCTTTGCTTACATTTGTATACTTTATTACGAGTAAACGGTATTGTAGGATATGACTTAAACAAGCTAGAACATCACTTTTTGTTTCTGATATGACCTAATAAAACACATATTCTGGTTTGTTAATGAAAATATATGTATTATATTTTATTACTAATATCATTATTTTCATGTGTTTCAATATCCACAATTGTCATTACCTTTGTAGTGATCTCGGAAGTAATTACAATATGCAGTTTGTACCTTTGGCTTTAACAACGAATGCGAAGGTTCCTGCCATTGCTACTTTGTATCTTGATTCCAACCTGATCTCGGTTTTACCATCAGAAACATTCTCAAATGTGACAACTCTTGTAAACTTGTAAGTCTTTTCTCTTATTATCATTGGGATTTATTCATTAATTAGAATAAAAATGTAATGTGTTATGTATTTTGCATATTACGCACAACTATTTGACGACAAAAATATAGTGACGTGGAAAAAATGTGTATGTACAAGGAAAAATGTACATTATGTTTGATATTGTAATCTGTACTTGCCAAACAAAATGCATAACAAGGCATACAATCTGATTTGAAAACTCATTTATTTTCTTACTCGCTGACAATTTTAGAATTACCCTTCTATGGTGATTTCATTTAAAGTTATTTAATCCAGGAACGTCGGATAAAAATTCCGTATTTCATCAAGGAAACGTTGTGAATATGATATGTTAATGTGGCTTTGTGTTTTCTGCTTTTTTGAGAGAACTTCTTAATCGATTTTTATGAATTTTGTTCTTCAGATATCTTCAGAATAATCAAATAGTAGCAGTGGAAAATTATACATTTCCTGAACAATTACAAACATTGTAAGACCTATACTGCAAATTAACATTGCACGTTGTGCTCGTTAGAATTTGATGCATTAACACCAAAGCGAAATATGCTTGTTCTTACAATATTGTGTTAAACTAATTTTCAGTTGTGTTTCCACCCTAAACCACTGCTGTTTTAAATAAGCAAAAGTTCATGGTTTTTAACTCACCATTGTTAATAATTAACGTATAGTTACATTTTTTTCATTTGCACCATTTTAACTGTTTTCATGAAAATTTATTTAAGTTGTCATACATTGTATGTTCATGTGATTTCTGACATTAAATTTGCTATTATATACCAATCTTTTCATTTGTTCTCGGTTGAAAAAAATGGAGCGGTGATTGTATTGCACATCACAGTTTGATAAAATGAAATCTTTAATTGTACAAATTTATTTCATAATCTAATGGATAGAATATTATTGTCTGTCAACCTTCACAATAGGGCTTTTTTATTTTGTTTTAATATTGATTTTCTTTCATCACATAGTATTAGAGAGTAGTTAAGTATTGTTTTATTTATTAAAGGTATGCAAAACTAAGAAAAATATAGAAATCTGTCTTTGTTTTATCGTATATTTTTACAAAAGGATATGGAGTAAATGAGCATGAGACCATAACACATATGTTTATTCCAACTGCATGCTTTGATGGTATTGATCGGACTGAGAGGGAAATGGTAGAACCCTTTTTCATAAATTAATTTCATTAGAAAATTCTCTAATAGACTTCTAGCATTGTAATGAATGAATTCATCATTGATCCGTGAATTTTTGTGTGTCATTTGATCGCTAATCTACGATGTTTAGCTTTAATTTGTAACAAAAGATTAAATGCATTGTTAAAGTAAGTTTTTGGTTTAGGCCTTGCGTTTTATATGTAATATACTTGTTCGGTTTAGAATTATTGCTTAGTCATTATTTCCAAATTTCAAAGTTTGCTAGCTTACCTAGGCTGAAACTCCACGAAGCTTTTGCCAGCACTTTGCGCCCAACATCATAGTGCAATGAAACTGCTAGGTTTATTAGGACCTACCATTCTTGGTCACAATAATCCTCGGTTTGATTATTTTAAAAATTCTATTCTACATTTTCACGGCTAATCCGAAATAGCAGCCAGCGGGGACCATAGATTAACATTGAGCCCTATTAGAAATTCTTTTAAAAGATGTTTCCTGTGAAATTCCCTTGACCAGCTTGTTTAAGCCAAAAAGTATCCTGTTAAAAAAGTTCCAAATGGAACAAATATTATTGATATATCTATGAGATTTATTATATATTTATTATGATAATATTTATTCCGTCTGGAGAATATTTCACCATGTGAGAAATGAAATATGTTCCTTTGGAACTTATTTCACGGTGGATACTATAAACCGTTACACTTTCACGTAACTCGTATTTTAAAAAAAAGTGTCCCACATGCCTGCACCTCATCAAGATGTTAGCTAGATGTCATATATTAAAATTGAACGTTATGGGAAATGCACTCAGAAATCAACTTATATGAAATTGTTCTGCCGATTCGAATCAATCTTAGTTACAACAGTACTTCGGTGGTCCACTTTGAAAATTGTGTTCGAAATGTGTCATTATACAAGATGACTGCCAGAAGTGACCATAGATAAACACTGGACCATATAGGAAATGGACTTTTGGAAATCACTTGCCCAATTTGAACCACAATTTTTCACAACAATCATTAAACAATGTACTTAACAAATTGTATCCGACATAACCGCAAATGGTCCAAGATGACAACCAGTGCGAATCATACATTAAAATGTCCAAACCTCATCCGAAATGGCTACAGCAAGCTGAAAGCCCTATAGGAGAATACATCCAAGGATCTTCTATGAAACTATTAAGCTGATTGGAATCACAAACGTCGGGGCAATGGTCCTTATGCGGTGTGTTCAACATCTACTATGACCATCGGCGTGATTAATAGATTACCGTTGGGCCATATAACACACATATTTCATATGAAAAAGCAGATTAAAACCAACCTTGGCCACAGCAGTCTTTTTAGGTGACTTTAAAATATGTCTGGCGTGTTTGCTCATAATCCAATGCATTCAAAAATCAACTACCCTATAATGACCAAGATGATCAAGACAAAACCATAGTCCTTGGATCCTTTTAAAATTGTGGTAGATATACAATATGGCTGCAAGTGACAACCATAGTTCATTATTAGACCTACAAGTATTAACTCCACTGAAATGACAATGCTGGTCAGATCTAAACTTGGTCACAATAATATATGTGTCGTCCCTATGATTTTTTTTCCGTCATGTCAAAAACTATCTAAATTGTTAATTTTCAAACAGAATTCTAATACTCAATAACTGTACAAAGTCGAATTCTACAACTATGTCCATACTTTAACGTTTGATCATATAAGAAGCATATTTAAAAATATTCTTCCCTTTGCGATAAAATGAGTCTAAATAGTCCTTTCATGTAATAATACAGATGAGCTATACACGCACTTAGCAGCCTCTAATTATGACATATGACTTTTTTCTTGACGAAAAGAACAAAAATACCAATGTTCAACCTGATACCCACGTCGGAAACGAAACTCATGAGTCGATATTTCATTTACGCTTTTGGGATCCTAAGTGCTATTTTTTAATTGCTTCGTCAATGTTAAACATAAACTGTACAGACAGTCGAAGGCTGTAATATGTGTGATTGGTCAGCAACAGATATTCGCTTTAATATATAAAACATGTACATGATTTGTGAAGAAAGCACTAAAAACCTTGTCAAAATGATGATGATGGTTCATATTTTCTTACGGAAGTGTTTATCGGTTGTTAATTCGATTAGAATTTCATATATAAAATAACCCTAAAACTAAGTTGAATGAGTGAAATGAATTCCATAATGAATAAATCATTATTTAGTGAAAATATAGATATTACTCTTATATCACTTGTTTTAGGTATCTTTATAACAACAGGATTATAGCTGTAGAGAACGGAGCCTTTCCTGCTGGAATCAGGACAATGTAAGACTAAATCTGCAATAGTAATGAATTGGTGGTCGAAGTGCGATATGGTTGATATAGGAAAACTAAAGATTTTTACATAAAAAACAAATATATATTGGGCAAATTTAAAAAATCAACATTACAATTAAAAGACATCTAGTATAAAATATGAAAGGCAAAGAATTGTCCACCGGTCATGGAATGAAGGAGATGATCATTTATTGCTTAAAGTACGAAAAATACCGAAGTTGCATAAAAAATTTTAATTTCGTTATGCTGTACATGTGTTTCAAGGAGTAACCTCTCACCAAACCATGTAAATATCCTATGTAATACATGTTATGTCAGACAAAAGGAATCGTTGGTCTAACGCAACAGCTTTACATTTATTGTACATGTAATACATGACGATTTTTATTTCAAAAAGAAAAAGTCTTCATTATGATTGTACATTGTATATGAATGTTGCTGAATTTTGCAGTAATGCATTAAAACGTTATGATGTAAACGTAAGAGCTTAAATATAAATTGATATCAGTTTTTAACATTTTAGCATTAATACAGAAATTTGTGATTTCAGGAACAATAAACACAAAAATAAAAGATTTATATATAATGCCAGCAAAAGGAGAGGGAGGTTTTTTTAAATAGTAGCCATTATCTATTAATTTATTTTAACAGATATTTATACAACAATGACTTTCGTTTTATCCATCAAGACCAGTTTTCGAACCTTAAAGAACTTGCTACCTTAAGATTAGACAACAATGCTATTAATTACATTCCTGACCAAGCATTTACCAATGCAACAAGCTTGACATTACTGTAAGTTGAACAACTCAATCACTCTAATATAGTTAGAAAAAAAAGTAAGTACGATTTGTATTTTAGATAACATGTGCTATCACGTCTTTTGTAAGTACCTTAATTAATGGTTAAGCTGACAAAATAAAAAACACCCCCTGATTCGTGTAACTTGTCTTTTTTCTCGTTCGTTTTTCGTTTTGTTTCGTTCGTGTATCGTTTTTGGTTCGTTCGTGTATCGTTTTCCGTTCGTTTGCGTTGATCGTTCGTCTGCACGATAAACTCGTTCGTTCGTTTGTGCAAAGAAACGAACGATTGAAATCCAAATACTGTAAAAGTACTTTTATTCGTGGACATCAATTTTCGTGGTTTTCATAAATACCACTGTTTCGTGGGTACTTAAATTCGTGGTTGCAAATTCCATACAATAAAACTCTATGTATAAAATGCATTTCGTTGGAAATTTAATTTCATGGTTTTGGTAAACCACGAAATCCACGAAAATTGGAACCCGACGAATAATGTTACTTTCACAGTAATCAAATTTGATTGGTTACTGTAAAATAATAATTCGTCCGTCTTGACGAACGCTACTATCGTGCGTTGGTTTGCACGAACGCTAGTATCAGGCGTTCGTCTGCACGATCCCCATTATCGTGTGCCGACGATTAAGCAGTATATTTTACATTCATATTATTTATTTACTTTGAACGCAGCTTTTTACCTTCACATTGAGGATTCGCCTACTGAATGGGTCACCTGAGTTCAACTACAATACACATTATTGTGAAGTATTTTCATAGGAACTTTTCTACAATAAAAATTCGACGTCCTTTAGAGACTGTTCACGATGTCAAAACGTCAAGGAACCCCATCCGCATGTTCGTTTAACGTTATAAAGCGACAGGACTTATACCAGCAGCAGTTACACGAAAGTCATAGATAAAAATCAAAATTACCAATTTCACAAAAAATGTATTACATGTAATATGCGATTACAGAAAAAAATGGGTGGTCTAAAAACAGGTCTAAAAGTCTAAAAAATGGCCGAGAAATTTTGGTACAATTTTGGTCATAACTGTCTTGTTACTAGAGCTATTTGAAAAAAAAATAAAATGATTTTCAAAGAAGAAAGAAATATCATCTTCGGGTATATAGATAATTTGAAAATATAAAAACACGAATACAGAATCTTGAAAGGACGGGATTTTTCGATTACAAAAATGTCAAGAAATTTACGCGTGTTGATTTTAAATATTTCGCTTAATAAACTTTCTGTCAAAAGAATAGGCTTAATTATATATTTGGAAAGACTGTATTATTAGCTTTCTTTTCATATAAAAATAGTTATGAAATGTTCTTCCGCATGGACAAAAATTAAGAAATTCTGAAAGAGTTGTAACCGGCTATGTGTTTGATATCAGATATTATTTTCATAATAAGCCCCTGCCAAAAAGTATTTACATATATGAAAAGCTTGTATTCTCTCCTATTTAGTGGAGTTTTCGGCGAACAGTTCAGGTATAACATTTCTATTAGTTGTTTTTGTGTGCTATTTCTTTGCCTTCTGTACATGTACTGTTAAGGTTTAATACCTATAGGTTTATTATTGCAACCAGGTTTTTTATCAACTGAATTAATATCCTACCATGTTATATGCAATAAGGAACTATCTCTCGATTATAAAAAAAGACAAAAGAAAGATAAGAAAACAAATTCACGGGTGAAGAATCAATACATTTTCACATTTTGAAATAATAACTTTATGATGAATGAAAGGATATGGAGTATATGCACATGAGATAAAGTCTCCACAAATACACGATAAAAACAAGCAAATGAACAACGCTTTTATCGTTTTATTGTTTTTTGTTTTATTGTGTAAAATAATAACTTTGTGTATGGATTTCAAAAATTGATATGAATCTGCATTCAAGAGACATAAGTTGTCGAAACTGTCATATGCAGAATACAAATTTGAATAATTTCGTACTTTGCTTCCACATATACACATCCTTTTTCTGAACTTCCGTTTCTGCCATGCAGGTACAAACATGGTATAACTAGATAACCTAATTACTGAATCAATCATCCTATGCACTTTCCTTGGTATTTTTCTATGGATAAAATGCCCGTCACCTTATAGCAACATATGTATAAACAAATTTTGTAAATAAGGATGAATTTGACTTTTGCAGAACTTGGACACGCTCCATACGATTTAAAGAAGTCATGAAATAGACATGGAACACTTTAAAATTGTAACTCCTTTGAAACGTAACAGAAATTGACAACGAAATTTCAAATAAGTAGCAATAAACCTTGAGAAAGGATGGGTAAATTTCAAGGGTTTCTGGTAATTAAAAGAATTTATGATATATAAAGATATAGCACCTATTTATGTTGTGTATACACGTTTTGTCATAATGTTTAAGTAGTTTTTCGGCGTCACTCTATCTCCGCGAATTTAGAGAAAATAGCATACATCGTCTCTGAAAAACATGTTGACTTCAGTTCTGCCCGTCGGATTTCGTAAATCATACTTCTTCTCTGCGAATTATTAAACCTGTTGAAAGTAAATACACACAACGAGTATGAAAAGACAATTTCACGAGCGACATCCTGTGACAGAAGTTCCATCATAGTATTTGTTCCGAAGAATAAAATGTTACAGAAAATTTCCCCTATCAAACACGTATGATTGCAAAAGGAAGATTGAAATACTTTGCAAGTATTATAATATTTCTATAACTGTTTTAGGTGGAACAAATATGAAGGCGTTAACAATAGAAAAAGCTTTTTTGTTCTTTATTTTAACGGAAGAAGTTCAAACATAAATTCTAAATCGCGCAGTTGAACACATAAATACTTGTTCCTCTCATCTGTATTGTGATATATATTATATATATGTGCAAATTTATCAATTAAATGAAAATGCACAAAAAGCAATAATAAAAAATTAGATTTAGTATTTTTCTCTCGGAAAACCCGAAAGTGTAGGAATTTTTTGTGGTGACTGCCCAAGCATTAAGTACTTAATCGAACTATTTTCTAAACACATAATTCAAAATTCAGATGTACCTGTACAAAGATCACGGTAAGGGATAAGCAATCATCGTCAGTCCCCGAAAACATCGACCGCAAAGTCATTTTTTTTCCGTTACTATTTTTGTAATTGTTTACGCAGAAAATAAATAAATAAATAAATAAAAAGTAGATGACCTCTTTTACGTTATAATCTAAAATACGATATTATCAGCATTAGTAAATTTTTTCATCCTGGACCAATACAAATTCAAATGAATTATAACTACATAATGCATTTTTATGATATATATTTGTAAATCAACTCTATTGCTTTCATCTTGTATTTGAATATTATAATTGTATGGAGGGGAATATGTACGTTGTAATAATAACGTTTATCCAATCCAATTGTTCTTTTTGACAATAAAATAAGTATAAACTAATAAATTCAAAATGTGTCGGACGTTCCGTTCTATAAGCCTTAGATATTTTAGTCAAAAGCCGGTAAAATTCCGTACATGCATGCGTTGTTGTCCAATGTGAAATAATACATTATCAACCGTTTGCACATTGGATAAAAACCTTCGTTTGTACATACGATTTGAGCGTTCGTTTGTACATGCGTTTGAGTATTCCTTCGTTAGCACGATAAGAGCGTTCGTTTGTCTGCACGAACGATAAGAGCGTTTGTTCGTGTACACGATATGAATCGTTCGTTCAGACAATACTGTCGTGCGTATAGCCTTTCGTTCGTCCGTTTATCGTGCGTCCGTTAATCGTTTATCGTGCGTTCGTACATCGTTTTGCGTTCGTTCGTATATCGTTCGTGCAGGTAAAATAAACGAATCAGGAGGTGTATATTTACACACATAATTGATTTACGAAAATGTCATACAGAGTATAGTGAGAAATATTTTGTAATTCCAATTTTTTTAAATTTATAGTCTGAGAAAAACAATAGTCATTCTTGACATTTAATGATTACTTGGATAGTTGTAATATCGATATATGAAAACTATTTACATTTTTTATTTACCCTCTCTTCGTTTTACTTAATTTTTATTGTTGATGAAATGAAAATGAGGTCTATCATCTTCAAAATTGACCCAACATCGATATTTAAGTTACTAATATATATCTCGAGAAGTGTATTCTCCATGTCTGCAGTAGCTACAAAGGATATGAAGTAAATGCATATGAAACAAAGTCCTAACAAATTCATAGTAAAACCAATCAATACAGCGAAGCTTCAACAATGAGCTTTCCCGATAAAAGATAAGTTCAAGGCGGCCTCTGGCACCAATTGGACTTTGTCTCATTTGCATTTACTCCATATCCTTTTATTCACCATTTGCAATATACAAACAGCCATTTGGCACTCGTCGAGTTAATTGCAAGAAAACTTGGCACACTGGTATAGAGGGATGTTTGGACTATGAACAGAATTACCAGAATACTATTTGGAAATTAGAAAAATTTAGAGGCCCAATTTTGAAGGTGTGATAGCTTATCCATGTAAGATATTCTCGCTAGAACAAGTACACCATCACGGAAATATATACAGAGCATACATTTGGCATTTACATGGTTATCACATAAATGACATAACATGCCTCAAAACGGCTCTTTTCTGATCTTTTTGTAATATTTTTCGTCTATTTTTCAGATATTTATCAAACAACAAAATACCACAGATAAAGAAAGTACACTTTCAGAATTGTCCTTTGTCGTCAGGTCTTTATCTATCGTCCAATGAAATTGGCTGGATAGAAGATGGATCGCTCTCGCATATAACATCGACAGGGGCACTGTGAGAATATAAAATTTCTAGTTTCCGGTTGGGTTGACATTATACTTTAATTGAAACTTTAATGAGAAATGAAATGGAGTAAATGTAAATAGGACAAAATCAATTGGTGCGATTAAGCAAATGGAACAATGCCTTCATTGTTGCTCTTCGTCTGGTATTTCTTGTCACCATGAGGAGATGAGCAATTCTGAGTAAATACACGTAACTCAAATTAAGTTCAAATAGCCTCTAGTACTGATTTGAATGGAATTCATTAACTATATGTCAAACAACGCTATATTAACGTTGTTCATATATATAATTATACACTGACAAAAACTTATGATCACAACACAATAATTTGCTACTGATAATATTAAAACTCGTTGACATCTGGTTGACATATATACCATTATATTTTTCTTTTCAAGTTTGCAAATCGCCAATATTTAATGCTATTTCATTTACAAACTTCCAACAAAATTTACAAAAGTCTCTACCACAAGAGACTCTTAAGACCATGTATTGCCCACCTGGTCTCCAATTGCCTTTGTTGATTCACAGAATAAAATATTTCAATGTTTTCCCATCGGGTATAATTTTAAATTTGGTTCTCTGCTGGCGACTATATTGGATGTGATGCGGACTTGGCAGACACATTTTCCGAACGGGCCAGCTAAAGACTATTGTGACAAAGGTTGCTTCCCATTTGCTTAGTAGTTGTTGAGGATGAGATCTTAGAAAACGTTTTGAAATAGTGTCAAATGCTCTTTTATTTTCGCAAAATACAAAAAAGAAAACATCTAATGAAGTATCATAAAATGTAACTTTTGTTTATTATTATTACATAGTACTAGTATCATCATTTCACTGACGTACAACCTATCAAAGGCAGCTGCTGATGATTTGATTCCAGACACTGCCGCAATTGAAGGACATGTTTGGCGCACCATAAAACCGGTTTTAGCCACCATTTCTTTTGAAATTCCTGTACCAGTTCAGGACCATTGCGGTCGACAGTTTTTCCGGTTGTTTTCACCTCATTTGTCTTTTTGTCTTATAGACTTCGGCTCTTGACAACTCTGTACGGTAATTTTGTTATTACCCCATTTCAATAAATGGCATAAAATATAAATCGCTTTACACCTTTTAATATATAGTGAAACATTTCAAAATTCTAATACATTAAATGTTTTTTGTTTTATATTTTAGGGATTTCTCCAACAATAGACTCTATCGGATTCCAATGAATGGCACATTCCATGATTTAACTGTTACAACTTTATCACTACAAAGTAACAGGATATCAATTATTTTGAACGATACATTTCACAACCTTTATACCCAAAACATGTAAGGAAACATTATCTTTATAAATTTATATTTATAATTGAACAAAAGAATTTTGATTCATATCGTACACATTTTTTTTTGTTGTGTTTTTTTTTCTTGTATTGCAGTCGAACATATTTAACATTGTGAATCACTGTGTATCAATTCGATAGACCCGGTTTCGTTCCTATGGATTTCATGCTTCCTTATGCGGCTATTAAACCATATACAACGCCGTTCTAAAGGTTTAAGTTTTTGACTCGTCTCTCCATCAGTCCCTCTATCAGTCTTTCCGTCATTCCTATTCATGATAGTGTAACTCGTCTGGAAACGCTTAGTTGATCGCTCTCCTATTTAATCATAATATACAGAAGTGTATTAATATATCACACTGCCATATATATCCCACAATTGTTATAGGAGTAATAGGAATTTGATTATCATCCTCGAACTAACAAAATATTATATTTTCGAGCAACTCCTCTGAAACCGATTCATAGACGGATTTCATATATGACAGTATTCCTGGTCATGATGTAACCGAGTGCATATTTTAAAGTTATAATGAGTGAATAATATTGTAAGCATTTTGAGACTTTGTCTCTATTTGCGCGCTGTATTTGGCAGCCGTTTTGTTATTCGTATGAAGTCATGTATTTTGCAATATCCAGCATAATTGTGAATTGTCTCTTTCAAAGCAGCAATGAACCAACCTCTCAAGGTTTGCAGTATACAATTACGAAGATTGTCCATGAAGAAAATCGGCAGATCATAGATAATGACTGGCACAAGGTTAATCTCTTCCTACCAGAGTTTTGGTTTTAGTCCAAAACTTAACTTACATATTAATATGATAAAAACGCGGAAAGTAAATGCACAGTATTTAGTCATTTGTTACCACTTTTTCGACACCTCTGCTTGTGGACTGTTAGTCCTCGAGGGTACTCACCAGCCCTGTAGTCAGTATTTCGGTGCTGACCAGAAAGTCGATTCTATTTAGACTCTTGCAATATCTAAATTTTTTCCATCATTCAAAGCCCTGTTTTAAGCTGAATTTGGCTTCACATTTTGATCATATTAATGATTTGCTCTCAATCAGTTTTTAAACATCTTTGAGTTGATGGTCTTCTAAACGTTTAGATTTTATCTGCACTGAAGAGACATAATTTCATCAAAATGCGCATATGCAGAAATTTAAATTTAAAGTATTCGGTATTTAGTTATATATTATATAATATTTGAAACAAAGAAGCAATTTTTGATATCTAACATGGAGAGCTCAAAATATGATATTTATATTCCATATGAAACCAACAAAATTTTGTTCAAATCAAGGACTTCGTCAAGCATATAGTTCATACAATGATTTCTTTGAATTTCACAAAAAACTGCTATTTCATTGAGTCATTGATATATGTTCAGTCTTGTTACTTTCATCCCCTAAGAAATTCTACATTCCACATGAATCTGGACAATTTTAGTTAGATTTTATATCTTCAAAGATTTGACAACACCTCTTTTTTAAACTTTGTATTTGACAGTAAGAGCGATGCTATATACAGAGAAGAACAATTTGACGTTCTGGAGCATCTGTTGTCACTCTCGGTATTTATTTGAGACTGCACTATTAATGCTTGAATTCTGACTGTTACCTTTGTCATCTTCATGCTTTATAGATTAAACAATGTTATGGCAGGTGTCAGAAAACTTCAAATATTTACTTGCAATTACAAAAATATTTTGTTGATGCAACTTCATTCTAACCTCTTTTTGATTACTGCCTTCATGTTAAGTGGGAATTTTGGTCATGATTTGAGATTGCATACCGTTCCTTCTTTAGATATTTTTGTTGTTCTGTTACAAATATGTATTGTTCTGAAGCATAAATAATGAGTCTTTAAGGAAATACTTACATTGTAAGCTACATTTCATATTACATACATTATTAGATAATACATTGGATGTAAGATACCTAGAAAACAATTATATTATCCCTGTCCTCAGTATTTCAAACCTTTCAACATGACTTCAAATGTACAACATTTATATCACCTGTATTTAGTTATTTGTACAAATGTGATTTCTCTTTCAGATTACTATACAGTAATCGGATATCTGCTATTGAGACGGGAGCATTCCGAACGGTTTCCGCAAGCAGTACTCTGCAACTCCAAAACAACAAAATCAGAGTTTTGAATTCGTATGCGTTCAATTCTGTATCGGTAGGAACTTATTTCTATCTTAATGGAAATCAACTTGGAGAGGTTCAGACTTACGCGTTTTCAAGTGTAAGCTGTTATTATTTCTACATGGAAGGAATGAACCTTGGCAAAATACAGTCATATACATTTTCCGATTTTTCCAGTACCTACGTATACTTGCATTCAACAGGAATTACAGAAATTGGAAAATTTGCATTTAACAACTTTAGAGCCAATGAGTATTTGTAAGTGTAAAGCGTTAAGTTGAAGACAAAAATAAATTTTGAAATAAATTCATGCAAATGACAAAATATCTCATAATATGATATTTAAATTACCTAACAAACCAAACAAAAATTTCTTCAAATAATTACTTCTTCGAGCATATAGTTCATACTATCTATTTGTTTCAAGGTATAACAAGGTTTTGGTACTTGATAGTATAGTTCCAATCCTTAATCAAGTAACTGTCATATTTGATTGCATTGATGTGATCCTTGAACGCAAGGTTGTGATCCTTGATTGCAAAATTATGATCCGTGCTTTTAAGATTGTGATCCTTGATCAAAACAGTGTAGTCGTTTATCATCTATTACAAATTGTATGTAAGTTTCATTAGCAATTTTATTTTATTTGAATTGACTGTTTTGTAGGAGAAGAAGAATACCTGGTTAGTTTTGTAAACTTGTGTCTAATTCTATTGTCTGTTTTGTCTGACAATGAAATATGTATGAATTTAATTATTTTATATGTTTACTCTCGGGTGTTTAAAAATTATTTCAGGAGTAAATAGTTAGTCCTTTTAGGTTCATAGCAAAATATTCGATAATGTCCAACGAGGCAATTTAAATTTGACAATTTAAATTTTTGAATATAAATACAAAATGTTACATTAAACATAAAATTGAAGTGTCTAAATTAGTCGAATCTGTTACGTTAATCGTGACAGAATAGTTTTGTCACCATTCTCATTATAATAATTTTGAAAAACGCATCACCAACAGTCCGCGCATTTAAAAAGGAAATGGCGTTTGACAAGTTTTATATATTTGGTACTAGTATTTTATAGGTTTATTCTTATAGATCTTTATATAGTAATCAACTTACCATGCTTCAGACGTCTATATTCGGTGGCTCATCATATGTAGATAGATTCTATTTGAACAACAATGGCATGAAAAGCATTGTATCTGAGGCCTTTCAAAATGTTGGTGTCGATTATATGTACTTACATAACAACGAGCTGACAATATACCCAACAGCTCTAAATGGAATAACTCCTTATCAGATGTAGGTATAAAAACTATAAAATTGTCAAGAGTTATTTTGAATATACACTGCAGTATAATCGTGTATGTATTTTACATTTTCAACGTTTATAAACACATTTCTCTTTAAAATAAAGCACATATACACACAATTATTAGAATTCTTCAATACATTCAAGCACAGATTTAAAGAAAAATACACGGCAATTTAGATGTAATAGAAATGGAAGACAACAAGACAAAGAAAACATAAATTAATAAACAAGAACGTCACAAAACCAAAGCACGAGCAGTCTTGATCACCAAAATAAATAGAGAGGTTATCAGGTTTATCATGAAAACGTTCAGGCGTGACAACCGTCACACTGCCAAGGAAAAAAAAGTTGTAGGTCATACTGATTGTAAATTACAAAAATACCAAAGTTGCAAAAATGAACAGTAAATGTAGTTATGCAGTACACGTGTTTCAATGAGTAACCTCTCATTAGCATCATTAGAATCAAATGATATAGAAAGCCATAATCAAAACATTGTAAACAAAATTACCAAAAATACCGAAATAGGAAGTCAAATTCAGTACTAAGGACATCCACCGAGTGCCATACACGGATTGAAGCCGTGGTATTTCTAAAGTAAGTTAGGGAATAAACTCTTGATCTACTCAAAAAATCATTTGCAAAATAGAAACAGTGTAGCGTTCGATCTTATCATGCCGAAGACCGTAAAGCTACTGCAGAGACATTTGCAACAATTGTTAATGTAACCTTGCTGTATAAGTTTTCTCTACATCGGCAAACGAATACCGAAGCAAAAAGGCTAAAAAGTGGTAGATTTTGAAATAAAATAAAACAAAACAAATTATGGACATTCACATGTACATGTAACACAAATTGAGACAAACAAATGAACAAAAATGAACAAGAACGTTGCAAATACATTTATGTAACTCAGTAGACAAAATCGTTACATGAAGTACAAGTACGACAGTAGTGGATGAGTTGTGAACATCGACGTCATATGTAGGATATGTGAGAATATCAGTGTTCATAAACGGAAGTTTAACTGTTGGAAAATTGAAATCGCCACCGCTGTCGTAAGGACTTAATTTCAGATGTCCAGGGTTAATTATAAAGCACATATACACAATTATAAATCTTTAATACATTCAACTGCAGATAAAAAGAAAAATACACGGCAATTTAGATGTAACAGAAATGGAAGACAACAAGACAAAGAAAAAACAAATTAATGAACCAGAAAGGACGAACCAACACGTTAAAGAGTTGTTTATTTTTTTTTATAATTGTTCCCTTAATCTCGTATCGAAATGAAGGAAATTGATAAAAATCTAGCCTTCGATGAGGTACAGTTAGAATTTCTTTTTTAAGACAGTTTCAAGAGAACACCCAAAACTGAACATATACAATGTATTGTAAGAATAAAGTAAGTGAGAACCGAACAGTCAGTCTAAAACAAACAATCAAAGGACAATGGCAACATCGGAAAAACATTGAAACATAGATATAACATGAGCACGGCACAGAAAAGATTTGGACCATCCTGATTTTGTAACTACATTTGTGTATGTGTAACATTTTCATAAATTGTTTGATTAATAATTTTAACAGTCATCTCCAGGACAACCAGATCACAGGTATACCAACTGGATCTTTTAGTACTCAGTCAAGATTACAGCAATTTTATATGTCCAGTAATAGTCTCACACAGATAACAGCGAGATTGTTCTCGGGAGCATCGAATTTGCACACAATGTAAGTTATATGAATATCATATTTTGACTTTGACAACATCGGTAACAACAAAGAAACAGATACACAACACGAGTACGACACACACAAAGAGGAACAACACGGACCCGATAAAACATTGATGAGATCAGGCGATCCGGTAGAGTAAGCATCTCCTGCTTCTTATAAGACACCAGCCGTGTTGAACATGTCAAATTCGGTAGTAAGGTCAAATCGAGCTTTTAAAGGGAATGATCGTTTGTCATCTGGAAAACAGATATCCCATAGCGGTCCACAAGATGATGATGTCGTCCATAAAATTTCTGGAGGGATGACTTTTTAGCATTTAGCCCAGTCTTTTAATTTCAGCTTCCGCTACATAGACGATGTGCTTTCTCTTAAGGTAGATAGACAGTAATATTCATATCCATGAGATTTTGTTGTAAGTCGGCACAATTGAAGAACCAATCCTACTTGCCCGAAATCTGTAATAAAAAGTATAGGTCACCATGCTTGCTTTTTCTAGAATTGAGATCAAAGTTTGCTCATTTTTAGCCATTTTTTCACCACAATTTACATAGAATGCACGGGGAAAATATGGAAAGGCAATTTTTAGCTTAATAGAAATGTTCTTTTTATCCATGATAATTTGATGTATTTTTGTGAACAGGTAGTTCATGATGTAATTTATTGGTTACAATAACAAAATGTATATGTCACCATGCTTTCCACGGAGATATTTTGCAAAGTTTCCGGAACAAAAGTTATTTACGGGAAAAGGGAGTTAATTCGCGGCAAACTAAACGAAATGTGACGTTTCACATTTGTCATTCATTTATGACGTCACAAAGGAAAAGCCGTCATATTACTTTTCCGGCACGAAAATCAAACCTTCCACGTATCCGGCTCTTTATTTTTCTCATGCGCGATTGAATTGCGCAGCGCAACAGTGTCTATCTACCTTAATAATCCTAAATTTAAGGATTATTTACACCAGATCTATCCAAATGAGCTTGAAATTAAAGAAACAACTGAAACACCTACTTCAGCTTCCTACCTATATCTTTTATTGTATATTGACGAAGATGGACGTTTGAAATCTAAGCTATATGACAAGCGTGATGATTTTAATTTCCGAATTGTGAACTTTCCCTTTCTTTGCAGTAATATACCTACCTCTCCAGCCTATGGAGTGTACATTTCACAGTTGATTCGTTACTGTCGAGCTTGTAGTTTGTACAGTGATTTTTTGAACAGAGCAAAAACACTGTCCCAAAAGCTGCTTAGTCAGGGATTTGTTCAACCTTTGTTAATTTCATCCCTCAAGAAATTCTATGGCCGTCACCATAGCATCATTGAAAGATATGACGTGTCAGTATCCCAAATAAAAGTGGATATTTTCAGCTAGATTCACGTCTTCCCGGATTTGACTACCGACTTTGACATTTTCCCGGATTGAATCACTCACAGTGTGACGGGTGCTGTTAACAGAGCGGGACATGCTTACCCTTCCGGAGTACCTGATGTCACTCTCAGTTTCACTTGAGTTCACACTGTGAGTGCCTTTGTTCTGAATGTTGTGGTTTCTGGTTCTGTGCTTTGTGTCTGTCTGGCGTCATTGTTTTTGTGTCTAACGTCATTGTTTTCTGTGTTCCCGTTTTTGCCCTGTTTTTGGACTTCGATTTTTGTGAATTTCACCCCTATGTTCCTTTCGGTATTCTATTACCGTTGTTTCAAGTATTGGGTAACATACCTTTGCTTAAGAAGACTATTTGTGAGCAACCGGACTCTATCAAGGAAGTCACTGTATCGGCCACAGTCCCTTGAATAGCAAATGAGCTGGGAGATGTAAACTTCGTATGCTGGCGCTGTGGGGATGTTGCTACAAAGAAAAAAGAAGTTGATTATTGGAAAAGTTAAGTCATGACGTTTGTTATACAGCTTAGTTTGAAGTCTACCACTGTTCTCAATTACAAGATGAAGGTCAAGGAATGAGGCCGATGTGGAGGTGTTTGAAGTATTCATAATTTTTAGCTCTTTTGGATATATCAGATGAAGAAAATAACCATAGCGAGGATTGTTCAATGACAAAATATCATCTATATAACGGAAGCTAAAATTGAAGGATTTTAAGAAAGTGATGGTATCTTTCGAATAAATATTATAACGAATTTCATTTTTTCGACTAAGTTATTAACTAAATTGTGCAGGCCACAAAATTTTAGTATAACACAAAAAGCAGTATTGAGTTAATAATGTTTAATTAAAACCAAATTAAGGCTAGCAATCTGATAAAAAATATTCTTTGCCAAGCAAAACAATTTTAGAAATCACAACAACATCCAATTTCATGAATAGTTGGCTTAGAAAATGATAAACAAACTAATTATTGAGATTCAGAAAAAACATAGGTGGACAGTCTTACACGCAAAGAAGCTACAATTCATATTTTTACATGAATAGATTTTCCTGTTTTCTGATTGGGCGTTAAGTCTTTTTCAGGTAACGTTAAACCGTGATATTTCCGCTTCTTTGGTTACATTCTAAAAATAGACTAACAGTGGTCATGCGGAATTTGATAGTGCATGGTTTTACCCTAAAAATAGAAAACGAAAGTTGAATGACGCAACGACAAATCGAAAGTGGGCAAATCATATTGTTCTGACTGTTCTTTTCAATTTAATAACTCACTAAAATATAACTGTCAATTTTTAGTTACGTCAGTAATTACATTCCACTTTTGCTTTTGTTGTTGTAAGAATAGAATTTTTGTTAGTTTTGAGAATTCTATTATATATAATATATCGGCAAACGAATACCGAAGCAAGAACAAGGAAAGGGGACATTCTAAAATCATAAATCCAAAATCACGGCAATTCACAGCAACACGAATTGAGACAGTATGACAAAGACGAACAAAAACGCCACAAAACTAAAGCACTAGCAATGCGAACCCTATAAAAACTGAGGTATCATTAGGTGCTCCGGAAGGGTCAGCATGATCTGCTCAACGCGTGGCACCCGTTACACTGCCGGTGAAAAGTCCGATTTTGTCACAGTCGGTGTTAGTCAGTCCGGTAACAAACTCTGGATCTACTCAAAGATATCTGTTCTCATTTGTGAAACAGAAACATGGTCTGTCAAATCGTGGTGACGACCGTAAAACTTCTGAAGTGACATTTGCAACAGTGACTGAACATACCCTTGATGTATAAGTTTTTGAGACAGTAATTTCGCTCTGTTTACAAAATCGTTGTACAAACTACAGGCATGGCAAAAGCGAATGAGTTGTGAAATGTACACGCCATATACCGGAGAACTGGGTATATTACTGCTCAAAAAACGGGAAGTTCACTATTGGAAAGTCGAAATCATCACGCTTGTCGTAAAGTTTTGTTTTCAGACGTCCAGAGTTGTCAATGTAGATGTATAGGTCCAGGAATGATGCTGATAATGGTGTATCAGTGGTCTCTTTAATTTCAGATTCATTTGGGTATATAAGATGAAGGTTATCCTTGAATTGAGGATTGTTCAATGAAAGAACATCATTTATATAACGCAAACTGAAATTAAAGGATTTGGCTAGCTTGTTGTCTCTTTTCTGAACTAGCCCTTGTATGAACCTGGCGTCGCTCTCAATTTTTAAGGGAGTTCACACTGTGAGTGCTTAAGTTTTATGTGTTGTCTCGTATTTTATTTTAGTTTTGTCTTCGTTAGTGATGTTTGTGGTACCGAATTGTCCTTGTCAATGTTTGAACACTAAGGTTATTTCTAGATCATTTCAAAAATTTACCACGGTACTGTTTAAGGATTAGAGAAGTTACTCGTACCGTGAATTTTTATTGGTTTTTGTCTTAGGGTTAGAAGACGACAATAACCAATCAGGTACTAAACAGGTCCTTCAAATACATATTTTCCTCACTTGCAGTGTGGCGGGTACTGTTAACAGAGCAGGACATGCTTACCCTTCCGGAGCACCTGATGTCACTCTCAGTTTCACTGGAGTTCACACTGTGAGTGCCTTTGTTCTGAATGTTGTGGTTTCTGGTTCTGTGCTTTGTGTCTGTCTGGCGTCATTGTTTTTGTGTCTAACGTCATTGTTTTCTGTGTTCTCGTTTTTGCCCTGTCTTTGGAC
>MJUU01007645.1:87428-130869 GCA_002080025.1 Modiolus philippinarum
AGGTATCCCTATCGTCTGCTGGAAAACGTGTCCTCCAAATTCTACAAATATGTTATCAATCAAGAATTCCAGCATTGCAATGACATCCTCCTCTGTATACTTTTTGTGTGAATCAGTGTAATGTTTAACGAAATAGGCCCATCTTTACCTCTCACCAAATATGAATATCTTCTTTCACCTTTTTAGTGCAGAAAGACTGATGTATAAAATCCCGGAGTACTGATTTAAGGTTATCGTGTGGAAGAGTAGTATAAAGAGCAGAAAAATCAAATGTTTTGACACTGTTGCAGCGGTTGAGTTCAGTTGAAGATAGATAAACTAACAAGTCTTTTGGGTTTTTTAGAATCCACATTTAATTCACTCCACTTGTTGAGTATACTTTATCACTATATATCTTTAGGCCATCTTTGACTGCAGTAAGTAATGAGGTGAGGAGCTTAAAAAGGGGTTTTGTTGTGCATTTGGCAGACCCAGCAATGTATCTCTGTTTGTAAGGGCATTAATGTAATTTAGGTACCCAGTAGATACAAGGCAGGTTGTTGTTCTCTGCACTTAAATTGATAACAAAGGAAGACAATACTGATTTGTGATTGTTTAGTATGTCCTCCCTTGGTATGGTTGAGAGTTTGTATGTGGGGTTGACAAATGAATTGTCAATGCCCATCTCCTTCATTAAGCAGTCAATGTAGTGTCTTTTGCAGATAAATGGGAAGTCATCAATTTGGACATCCGGCAATACCCGTTTGTGATTGAAGATGTTAGTTGCAATTGGTTTTGTATATGTATAAGATATAAAAGGAACTGTTTGGTCTTTAAAGTATGGTAGTATCTTGGCGGTAATATATTTATTATGAAGAATATTGCCAAGATTGATGGCATATAAGCCTTTGTTTGTAAATTTGAGTTTTAAGAATGAACGACGTTCTTGTTGATTAGCAGATGCGCCAACAGGTTTAAAAAGTCTGTGATGAGCAATATCAAGGACAGTTGTCGTTAATTTGTATTCATGTGACGATGGGTCTGTCACGGAAGAGTTTAAACAGATTTTATTAAATGAATGTAATTTTGAATGGGGTAAAGAGTATAGCTTTGTGCGTATGTGATGAATACCTAGGGGGGAATTCATGTATGGTAGAAGACCAGTAATTGAAATGTCATGCAGATTTGGGGCAGTGTAATGTCGATGCCTACGACTCGGTGAATATTACATTTTATCGGGTTGATAAATCACGATAGCGACTTATAACAAAGTCATTAATTGTATAATATTACATTTTAGTACAAGTCATTATGTACAGTAATGGTATTCTACTTCCGTTGTTTCAAGATAGTAAAGAAATACTTAGCAGTCCTAGATAATGTATGGTAAATCATATTCCTCTATATTTTTTACCTTCATGATAATAGAAAGGGCGGGAATACTTAATAGTATTGGATGATGGAAACTAAGATTCCTCCATATGTTTAGTTTACATCTTTTCATGATAACCACGGAGCTATGCTTTTCTGCAATGTCCTAACAGAACAATCGAATATAGTTTTACTGTGTTACTTACCGGGTACAAAACATAATAATCCTTGCATGAGTCATTGACAAATTGAATATCGAATTTGTCAAATGAACGCCAAAACACAACAACAAATCCGTAAGGAAATCTAGACACAATTAAAAAAGAATAAATTTAAATTTACATGTCATGCTGAAAAGCATGTGAAATTTATATAGTGTCATTATATTACATGTCTTCCCTGTTGACAATTAAACATTACTTATTCTGTATTTTCAGTGACTTTCACAGCAACCAGATACAACAGGTAGAGGAGAATGCATTTGATGGGTTATCTTCATTGCAGACTTTAAATCTTGGACAAAACATAATACCATACTTCCCAGCTATATCACTATCCTATATGAGAACATTAGACTTGGCTGACAACAAGATAGAAACGTTGGGTGGATTAAACGTAGGGATAAATTATTTGAGTTCAATGTAAGTATTTTAATACTATCTTGAACACAGACACCATGTATCTTACCTTTATAATAGTTTTTCCTCCGTAAGAGCAATGATTTGCATATCTAACGGCTATACGGTCTGTTAGACTTGTCATGTGGTACTGAGAATGCAAAACATAAATGTAATTCAGCAGGTGGTCCAACCTAATTGGTTGAAAAAGTCCAAATTGGTTGGAGCAAAAACACTTTGGGTTATTAAGAGCATTTTATTTGATAAAAATGTTTCCTTTTGGCAATAATTGTATAATGAAATCTTTTCTATTCAATACTTGTTCAAAATATTAAAGATTTCAAAAGTTATTGTAGGTAATTTAACTCATACACAAACGATTTTGCTCCAACCAACACAGTCTCTATTTCTTTCACACACGAAACCACGTTTGATACTGGAAATTTAATGACATTCTTGATATGTGAATGATTAAATGGGGTAAATGTCAAGGAAACAACATACCGTCTCAAGATTAAAACGACCCAAAACAAAGCATCAACAGACCACCGTACGGTCTTCAACACAATGAGGAATCCTCACACCATATAGCAAGCTCTTGATGGATCCAAAAAGTTAAAAAATGAATGAACCAATGGAAACAAACCACTGTTTTAATTACAGCGTATAAAAAACTTCATGTGGTAAATCTAGCATACGTTTGAAGTAATCGATGTCACAAGTGAACGTACATAAGTTTTTGTTACTATCGTGGTATATACAAAAGTAAACGTTTGTTGGAATAATAGTGACTGAACCAACACAAAAGCACTTAATGTTACAGTACCCAGCGTATTATTGTACCCACCGCTTTAGCGGGTGGTATAAAGTGATTATAGTGTCCGTTCGTCTGTCCGCCATGGGGGTACACACTTTGTGGCGGTAAGTCCTCCTAGACCACTTAATGAAATTTGATGAAACTTTCACAGAATCTCAAGTACATATTGCCATTGTACACCAGTAATTTTAAAATTTGATTTGATTTGATTTCTTTTTGTTTTTTTACACTGGAATCAAGGGAGAAGGGATCGGGGTATATATTAGTGAGTTCTGCTAACATGTTTTTGTAGTTGTCTTTTAAGTTTCGGTAGCTATATAAACATCTGCATATTTAGTTACTTTTATGAAAAGAACACACTATTGTTCATAGAATAATCATGTAAATTTTTTGTAGGTGTCACTAATAAGTACATTAGTATGGAGAATGATTTGTCCTCATATTTATTTTCTTTAATTCAGCAACTTAGACAACAATTTCTTGGGATGCGAATGCACTACAATTGAGAGTTTGTTAAGGGTACATAGTGCCTTGTCTGCAAATACCAAATGTTACAGTCCAGCAGAGTTAACAGGGACTTTGTTTGCTTCCTCACAATCCAGCAGCACCTTATATTATGCTAAAAAAGAACCAAGTCTTTTTCAATGTAGTGAGTAGTCATTATTGAAAAGATACCCAAAAACGGCTAGCTGAAGACTAAAATCTACTATTCAATTTATTATCTCAAAACAGGTAAAGAAGTTTTTTTTTTGTTCAGATGCAAAATTGTGACATCTGATTTTCATATGAGGGGTCTTAAATGTCTTCGTCCATGTCTAGGGCGAAGTTCTCGTGAAAAATGGAATGGATGATTGTTTAAATTCTTCTCAGTAGTTAAAATTGTTTTCTTAGGTTTATACAAAACGGAAACCTCCTCCATCCCAAAATGTTCAAATGTAAAATTGAATTACGCAGTTTCTTAGTATTAGAACATTTGTAAGAGAGGCATGTTCTCAGTGTTGTGTGTGTGCACATCGTAAATGAAAAGTTTAACTCTGTTGTACAACAGTAACATACTGTAAACGCATCTTATATATCTTAAGAGTGGTTCTTAATATAACTTATGTATCTAAACACGCCCTTACATCTACAGTGATATGGACTGAATCAACATTGTTCTTTTTCCAAACCGAATTTGAAAACATTCAGTTTCAGATCTGAGAATTTCAAAAAATGCACTTTGTTTCCGTTAACATTGCTTAATTTTGAGATTGACAATTCTACCACTACTCCAACTGCATTCAAAGGTATAATCATGCTACCAAAACTTATTTTATGGGTATAAAACTTCGTGAATTGAAGCATGTTGTCCACTGAAAATATTATTTAGAATTCTTATTTTACAATATTGATTTTAGATATAACGTTAAGACAAACCAGTATTCATGCGTTTGGTTTCATGCATTTTCAACATTTTTTTGAAAATATGGATTTCCTTTGCTTGGGTTCTAGTGCTGCTGATGAGGAATTAATTTCCGAAATGGCCATACAGCTCATTAAAATTATTGCAGTTGGAGTAAACACATGTGTTATGGTCTCATGTTCATTTACTCCATATCCTTTCGTGAAATATCACATTCAGACGTGAGTAATTTAACCCAACTGACGTTAGTTGTAAATTTACAAATACATAGAATAAAGAAGATAAACACAGTCACCAGCCACAATGTTCTAAGGAACTACAAACAAACACACATGAAAAACAAAAGACAAAGTTTAACGTAAACAACGATAGGAACTTGGGACATCCGGACTTGGTACCGGTTAAACCGCTTTATGGGTACCAAAAACTCCCGTTTCCCTATAGTATAAACATGTACACATCTCTATCAGTTTTTTAACATATTTGATTTTATGGTCTTCCAACGTTTAGATTTTATCTGCACTGAAGAGACATAGGTTGTCGAAATGCGCATATGCAGAAAATAAATTCACAGTATTTAATTATTGGTAGCGGTAATCCGTTTAAAAAGAAATTCAGTGAAATATACAATAGAGGGAAATAACATTGACACTATCACATGAGACCATAACATGGACACTATCACATGAGACCATAACATGGACACTTTCAGACGAAGAGACCAGGCATGGAGTGATTCCAGTATGCATTGTTACAGCTTTGTAATGTTAAACCATTTCTGAAATAATGCCATGTAATTCACAATGCTTTCTTTCTGACATTGTCTATAGTGTTCGGTATTTTGTTATTTCATAACCATTGTAAACATTGCAATGCATAACATGACAATGATTTTTTTTATGTTGACTTCTTTTTATTAATGATATTTTCTAAACATTTGTAATTCTTGTTTTCAAGATAACTTAATGCGATGTGTTAATGCTGTATTGTTTGTGCAAGGGTAAAGGTTAGAGGTATATTTCGTTTTATGGAATTACACAACTGTAGTAATCACAACCTATTTCAAATTGCTAGGTCACTCTCTAAACACGAGAACAAACCATTAGTTTCGATTCGTGTGCAGGAGCAGAAAGAAATTCGTAATTAAATGTCCCAAAGAGATGACTTTATTAAGAAGATTAACTAAAATTATTTCAGGTGGAGAAAACATTGTAGGTACAGCTGTTTCCAATACAAACATAACTGTATCATGGACAAGACCAAACTACATATATTACACTACAAACGGTAGTACTGAAGCTATATTAAGAGCTGAAATGGATACAAATAGTGTCAAGACATGGTATGTTCTTACTTCAAAGCAGTATGTTCTTACTTCAAAGCACTAACGGGTAGACGGATTGTAAATATTTTATGATGAAAATTATATTTCAATGAAGAAATTTCAATTTAACCAAAAAAGGAGTAACACAATTGACATTGATAAGAGTGCAAATTTACAGGTCCTTGTCAGAATGCGATTAATGGTTGGAAAATATACAAAGAAAGGTTATAGAAACATATGGAAAAAACGTATGCCATACATAAAGCTAACACAGAAAAACAGAAATACATGTGAACATCAAAAAGAGTCGTGTTTTATTTTATCATTTTTTTCCTTTTTTATTATTATTTTATTTATTTATCTATATTTCCTTTTTTCAACGTACCCTTACTATTTCATTTATTTTTTACCGCTATTTCCCCCTTTTTACTTCTCTTATTTGTTATTTCATTATTATTTTCCCATTTCTCACCTTATTTAAAGCTTATTATCCCTCCCTTTTCACCCCATTTAAAGCAGTTTGATTTTTGTTCTGCGTATTTTTCTGTTTCCATTTTAAGAGCAAAACTCGTTTGTATACATAAGTAACCTTCCTTTCATATTTCATTCAATTTAGAGCAATTTAAATTTTCCCCGCCATTTTCTGTGTCTATAGCAATAATATTGCTATTTTGATAATATTTAGACCAAAACTCGTTCCTACACATGCTAAGTAACCTTCCTGTCAGATTTCATTCCTTTCAGAGATCTTTTTTTTTCCGCCATTATTCAGCTTTGATCACGTGACAGCTGTCCTCATTAACTTTAAAGTGAAAAGGTTTTCAATTTTAATACACTTCTTAACGAATAGGAAAGCAGATATGTGAAATGGGAGCAAACAAATTTGAAATGAAGCCGACCAAAGTGAATAATTATGGCAGGATTTGTGCATTCTCTGTTAGCAATTTCTGATTCACAATGATCTTTAATTGTCTCTGATTATTATTGATCTAACATTATTTTAAAAAATAATGAGAAACATATATCGATTATCTCCAAGTACAATGTTAGTTATATATGGTTAAAGTGGAGATAATTTTAGTTTCCATAACAATAACCTCTTTTGATATTGAAATTAATAAAAAAAAATCTCCACTTTGCCATATATAGCCAACTTGGTACAGGGAAATAACCAACCGATGATCCTCATTACTAATGATTTCGGTCGTTGACATATTTGTAGGAGCTACGAAGTTACCTGTACCAGCGACACAGCAGCTACTCTATCAAAGACGGTTGTAAAAGATTTCCCAGAATGCCCACAGATAATTTCGCAACCTTGCAACATAACAACAAACAACAGAACTGTTGACAATTCAACATTTGTTGATTTTAACACCACATCAGACAACACAACAATCGATAATTCAACAGTTATTGGATTAAATACTACAACAGATAACATGACTGTTGACAACTCTACAGCTTCAAGTGTCAACATTACGATAAATAACACTAATTCTACAGATACATGTAGTAACGGAACAACCACTGTCACTGTATTCTCAGAATTTACCGATTGTTTAAATTCAACCGAACATTCAGTATCTGTGTCCTTTACCGACTCGGATGGACTACGTCCATTAAGTTTGTACGAATGTGTCATTCAATTAACAGTCGATAATTATACTAGTGCTAAAAGTGTGCCAACGTTTATATACACAGCAATACCAGGTAACTATTTATTATCTGAAGTCATGTGATTTATTACTGAAAAAAGCAAGCCAACGATTTACATATATTTGGCCTTGATATTTGCCTTGGATAAAATGATAAGGCTTATTTTGTTAATTTTGAAATACTTACCATTATATTTAGTCTCAAAGATTTTGGTGTATTGCAAAATATTTGGACGGTGTATTTTCGACGTCCTTTTAGGTCTTAATTCAGTTGGTACATATATACAAAACAAACGAACAAAGCGAAAAATTAAACTGTCAATGTCTTAGTTATAACGATACATTTAGTCGATGTTGAAAGCTTATTAAAGCTTGTGTTGAACTTTTGTATATGTATCGACTTTCAATAAATCTTTGAATTGATACATCAGCATATTACTTGTGAAAACAAAATAAAAATGACAGGTACACAAAGTTTAAACGAATATATTACGAATATATATATTTTGTTTTATCATTATTTGTAGAGACTTTGTCCAATGTGCATTTACTCCATATCCTTTTATTCATTTTTTTATCAAAATTGGATTTGAAGTAATTGTGGTACATGTAAAAGGGAAAAATATAAAAAATGCTTGCAATCTAAAGCAATGAATATTTGGGCGAGGCAAACCAACGCAAAATTGAGGGCAAAAGTAAAAATGTGTAATTGCATTTTGTTGACATTAGATATTAAAGAATATGCTAATAACACTTAAACATATATTTGAGCAAACATTACGCAACTAAAAGTAATTTAAAGGATGTATTCTGGTGATGTTTCAGTCTCGTTGAAATCTCGTTTGGAAATAATTTTAAAATTATTTGTATTTTATGTACAATAGCAATAAATTAACAAAATTGATATAAATCTCTAAATTGTGTCAAAAAATATTCATTTCTATCAAGTGGGTTCAGAGTAATCTCAAATTGAAGATTAATGTTCTAATTGGCTGTTCGGTTCATGTCACATTTTCACAAAATAGTGGTCGGGTTAGAAAAAAAGCCATTTTATGAAAAAAATATGCACTTATAATTTATTTATGCTTTTTTAAAAAAGTATTACATATTTTTGCAATAAAAAATCACAAAACAAATGAAGTTTAAGCCATTAGCTGCTTAAAAAATTTAGAAAATCTACTTTTTTAAGGAAATATGGAAATACTGAAATAGCCCCTAAAAGCATGAAAATGGGACAAAACTTTCTTATATCAACACCAACATATGCTTTTTGGGGGCTGAATTTGTTCATTCCTTCTATTTACAGCTTTTCAGAAAGTATGAGAAAAAGTTAAGTACTTTAAGCCAATTTTTTTCAATGAAAATAGTTTTAAAAAAGGTGAAAAATGCCTAAAAATGCGCAAAAGTGCTAAAATTGGTCACTTTCAATTAACTGTAGCAAAATAATTTGCACATCAACCTATGAATTTTTCTTTACATATTTAATCTATAGGGTAAGAACATTGCAAAAATCAAGGTTTGAAAAAAAAGTTAAATACTTTAAAATTTTGTCTCCTGACCAGGGTACATCCTTAGGAGGTAATTTTAGTTTCATACTTGAGAAAATGTTTCCCTTTTTAAGCCACATACCAGTTCCGATGACAGACTTGCTTTGTTTACATATGTTGCAGCTTATACAGGGCACGGAGAAACAGCACTTTAAAACTTTCGTGCAGCTAAACTAAAGATAAACAATTTTATGACAAATTTTCAAAAAGACAAATAACTTTTAAGGCTTCTGAATTAAGAAGAAATTTCCAATTATCCGCTATTTCATTTTTTTAATTGATTTATTTCTCTTTTACAATTTCTTGGCATATTTAACACATTCTATTTCATTTGTAGAAAATACTACAAGTGAAGAAAACATAACTTTGGACACTGGTATAACGTTACAAATGATTTACTATGACTTCAGTGTTGGATATGATGACTTTAGTTCATCTAGCTCACTACTGTCTACCAGTCCTTATCATGTAGCTAGTCCACTTGGCTCCTGGCTAGCAATATCATCTGATCCTACAGTCGACACATTCTCTGAATGGTTCCGTTCAACAAGTACTAACATAGAGATTAAAGGAGAAATTACATTGTCACATAACAACAGTGATACAATAAATGATATCAAAAGGTATTTTTACATTATACTTTGCTGTAGTGTTGATACATTTTATACATGTATGTTGAGGACAACTTTAAGTAGAAATGCGTTGAGTCAAAGGATTTAAAGAACAAATAATGATAATATTTAGTGAAACTATATGGTTTGTTTCCATTCATTTATTCACTTTTTTACCTTTTTGGGGGCCATTAAGGGCTTGCTATATGGTGTGGGGTTCCTCATTGTGTTGAAGACCGTACGGTGATCCCTGGATGCTTTGTTTTGAGTCGTTTTAACCTAGATATAGGATTTTGTGTCCTGGACATTTATCCCATTTCCTTTCTTTTTCATATAGTAATTACCAACTCAAAATACTTATGGAAAGGTGTTTTGGTAAACAAAATATGCAAGATTGGTTAACAGCTTTATGACATTTGCTATGTTTTGATGCATCTATTATATAAGAGCTATAAAAAACACGAAGTCCATTGTGCAGTATAGTATGCCATATACATAGCAGAATATCCTATCTGAATTCGTATAGATGCAAAAAGGAGCAATACATATTATTATTAATTAATTTAAGTGTATTTGACTAAATATGTTTTAAACTTCAATTTCAATACGAATGACAAAAGTATGCAAATATGGATTTTTCCATGTTGGCCTAGTCCAATATTGGTTTTATCATAACTCCTCTTGATTTATCGTCTCTCGTTATAAGCCAGTAGTGCATTAATTTTCGTCTGCTGCCGTGCTTTGACAGGACGCAAAGTCTTTTACAATAAAAAGTAAAGAAATACTGGAAAGCAATTGATATCATTAATTGAAATGAAGTTAATCAATAAAGGTATCATTGTGTAATGTTTTTTATATTGGCATAGTTATAGATCATTGGTAAGTCACAAAGGCCTTCAGCTTGCTCCTCGGGCCAGTATGGCTTACCATGCCAATATGAAAAACATTACGCAATAATACTATATTATGTAGTATACAGTGAACAACAATTCGCCATTTGTAATTATTAATATATAGATATATTTTCATTGGTATGGTGTAAACTCTTTGCTTTTTTCGATTCTTTGTTCAAACACATAAAATAATGACAAAAATGGCAAAAAAGATAGGAAAATGTGCGCTCCTGTTTTGTTCAACAAAATAGTTTCATTTTGATTCCGCAATGCATATTTGTGGTGCTAGTACTGCTGATGAAGAACAAGAGGCCCCAACTATCCATACAGTGAGCAAAGAGTTAACTAAAATTGAGATAGTGTAAGTGAAAGAAGTGTTGTAGTTTCTTCCACATTTGTTATGTTCCTCTCTTGGTATATTTAGAACGAATAAACGCACATGTTATGTACAATAATAACTTTTGAATTCGCCATTTTTTTTTAAAACTACATGTATGGAGTATCGCCCTCGTGCATAGCTCTGTCCTTGGCTGAATTTTGGCTTTTCTATTTAGATCCTAATGGTTATTTGTTCTCTCTCAGCTTTAAAATGTTTTTCGGTTAATGGATTTCCAAGTGTTTTGGTATGATCTGCACTGATGAGACATAATGCGCATATGCAGAAAATAAATTAACAGTAACATCAGTATTTTGTTATTTATATAAAAAGAGAAAGTTTTTTCACTTTCATGTGGGTAAGTTTGTTCAAATAAATGAATACCATTTCTTTTAATAATAGGTACTACTCATCTTCGTTTTTCCCGGTCGACAATTTGGGATATGGTGCTGAGGGCCAAACTGATTGTTCAGGCACGCTACATAATTTTGCGTGAGTGTTAATCATTAAATATATGATTATGCTTGGCTTGACATTCATAGTTAAAAGGACCATACTAATACGTAAAAGCAAAATAGTAAAATAAGCAGACAAGTGAATACAGCGGTTCTAAGGGGTATTATACAACTTCATATGCCAACCGGGATCTAAATATCATATACTCAGTAATAAGCAGAAAATAAGACGAATAACAACAAGTACAGCGTTGTTCAATTGCTGGTTTTTTCCATGTATTCGTAGAGACTTTGTCTCATGTGCATTTACTCCATATTTTTTATTGTTTATACAGGTAAACACACAATTAAAAATTTGATTATCAAAATTCAGTGTTGTACATGTGAAACATAATACATAAATTAAAACTTAATTAGACTGCAGGTGTCCATTTTTCTTTTCTGTGTCGTATTATGGAGATATCTTTGTTTCTTGATATTGTCGATGTTGTCATTGTCTTTGTTATTTTTGAGACTGAAGTTTCGGTTCTCACTCACGTTACATCCATAATAATTTGTAATTTATATCACAATGAAATTTCTTCATATATATGCTGTAAAAGACTAAAAAGACTATCCGTGGGTTGATATACACAATTTATTCTATAACAGCCGATTTGTGTTTTTGTTATTTAGTTTCTAATTGAATAAACTTAGATTATGTTATGATGAATTTTATCAGATCAATTTTATTAGATTGATTTTATTATAACAGATAAACATTGTATGCATTTGTGTACCCCCATTTTATTATCTACTTCTAGTGCGATAGTTACATGTAATATTCTAATAAGCATTTGTCAGAGGACTTATTTTCTTTTTTGTATACAACTTATATGATTAATACCATACTGAGTGTACACTATAAAAGACGAGTTTCCAATTGGTGAATTTTCCAGGAAAATGTTGACGTCACAATATAGATTTTTGGACGTCACAATGTTACGTGACGCAATTTACTCCGATTGACCCCAGGTCAATCGTGGCGATTCATTCATAAAACGAAATTGGAAATTCGTCTATTGTCAATAGCAACATTGAGTTGAGCACCAACAGTTGAATGCGTATCTTGTTAGAATTGTTGTTTTTTTTAGATTCACCTCGGATTTGAGAACTGGTATGAAATATAGTGGTTCAGAAATTATAACAGTTGGTGGTGGTGAAGAACTGTGGCTGTTTATCAACAAAATGTTGGTTATAGAAATCATTGCTAATAGGAGTTCTAACAACGTTACCTGCCAGATGGTTGACCTTTCTACTGCTGGTATGTGAAAGAATTTCAAATCAAATCAAATCTTCATTTGAAACAAATAATAGTTGTTTTTTTTGTTTTTTTTTGTTTAATCTACAATAATTAAAAACAGAAACAATTTCTTCTATATCATTACGTTCCAAAATGTTTTTCAACTTGTTGGTTTTTTATACCAATCAGTCAGGATAAATAGTAAAATAAGTAAAAGCATTATCTTGAGGCCCTGAAACAGTCATGTATCAATAGAATTATCAAGAAAGTGGTATAACGTCATTAAAAATGACATGAGTAGTGTAAAGTAGTAGATCTGCTTCATATTTTATAAAATTATGAATACTGATTGTTTGTATTTTCAATGTTGTCGAGGACATAAGATATACCTTTTTTACTATGGAGTATTTACATAGTTAAACCCATTTTAACAGATGGTTCCATTTAATTAATGTTTCATCCTTTAGTGTCTGAAGAATAAAAGAAGAATGAGAATAAAATAAGTGTGCAAATCTTGAGGAATAAAATATTCTGGCTCTGAGAAATTGATTCTCACGCTTTATTTGAGACGTGAACCAAAATTATAGCACTACATAGGCAAAAGGTACCCGGTAACAACGTTTCACGTATATTCTTGGAGGTCACATGACGAGACTTATCCCTTCATTGTTAATTACAGAGCTTATTTGCGATAAAATTGTAATTCAAAAACGTTTCCGGTCAAAGCATGACGTTAAATGATTAAAGATTAAAGTTCAAATTTTTGTTTGAAACGTGATATATTTTGGTGCAAAATGCAACTTACGGATACAATTTATGTAAGCTAAAAAACGAGACGTTTAGTCCCTATACATGTCCATATTATATTAGATATTTAAGTGTTCCTAGCTTCTTGGAGAATTTTGCATACAGCTATGACTTTCTTTTTACAGGTAGTGGTCATGTAATTCCACAATCTGGTATCCTAGTGAACGGTGAATGCGTAGAAATGTCATCTCTCCAAGCTTCATCTGTACAGTTAAATTTACAGGTACCTGTATTAAATTGAAAGTATTGGTATTTCCTCTCTTTACATCTGTTATCTCTTACTTTTTTATGTTTCTTTTTTATATTTCAGATTGGAGAGACATATCTGTTTGAGATATTTCATACAGAGAGAAAGACTTGTACTTCTGAATATTATTTACAGCTCGAAAATGTCTATCTATCTGTGAATGAAAACGATATTCCACCATTTGATTATGAAATTATTCCTCGAGAAGACCTTCATGTAAATGGAATTGCTGGGTCGTTTAATGTCTGGGATGTTTTCTCTACTGGAACATCATTTCAGGTTCAACTTGTCTCAGGTACATGTAACTAATACTTCTGAGAGATCAACAAATACTCCTGATAGAGCACAAGAAATTTCTAGTCACTTATTTGTAAAATTAGTAAGTACACAAAAACATAAAGTTACAAAATTCTTAATGCCAAATAAAGCCACTACAAAAGTGTCTGTCAACAGTTATTTTACAATTTTTTCCCATCTTTTCACTATTTTTTCGATATAGTAAATATTTTGTAAATATTCTAAGATAAGGTTAAATATTTTAATATACTATTTTATATATAAAGAAGACTCAACATGAAGAACAACAATAAAAGCGTTGCTCCAATACGTTGTTTTACAATGTATTCGTAGAGGCTTTGTGACATTTACGTTTACTCAATATCCCTTCATTGCTTATCAAATACATAAGAAAGTTTGGTTTTCGGGTGATAACCTGATTATTGTGATGCAGGTAAACAAAACGTGGCAACTTGCTTAAATATCACTCGAAATAATGCCTCAGTTTTTTCACATATATGTAATTATTAGGTACAATCAAATACAGACGGAACAAAGGCATCAATGATCATTAACATATATTACCATATTTGCCATGCATGCTTGACCAAATATATGATATTTTTGCAGGAAATGAGGCCAGGCATTATACTTTACTTGATGATACAACAGCAAACAGAAATGCTGGAACAACCGTTTCGCCACCTACCTTTGAATATACAAACATTACAGGACTTAATTTTTCGTATGTTGGTATGTAGGTCTCTCATTTATATAGATTGTCGTTTAATTGTTTGTAAACGAATTTAAATGATGTTAGTGGAATAGGCAATTCATTTCAAGTGAACACTTAAAACCTCTTCACAATATAAAGGGAGGACATCATCCTAAATAATTGCAAAACATTAATATATTCTCCACTCATCCAAGCGTTTAGATTTTATCTGCAATGAAGAGAATAATATGTCGAAATGCAGAAAGTAAATTCACAGTAACTTCGGTATTTTGTTATTTTATGTGAAAAAAAAAGCTTCCTGCATTATATCCACTAGGTTCCTAAGTTACATAATGACCCTACGTACAGAGATACATTGAAGAGTCTGCTAAATGCACAATATGACCCCTTTCTGAGCTCATGACTTCATTAATAATTAATAATTATTCACCAGCCCAGTAGTCAGTACTTCGGTGCTGACCCGAAAGCCGATTATATTTGGAACCTTACAATAANTAATTTTTGTAAATTTTGTTGAAACTAAGGAGTATCTCCCTCATGCAAAGCTCTGTCCTTAGCTGATTTTGGCTTTCTATTTAGATAATATTTGATTATTTTATGTATATCAGTTTTTAAAAATCTTTGACTTTATGGTCTTCCAAACGTTAAGATTTTATCTGTACTGATGAGGCATACATTTTAAGTTGTCGAAATGCACATATGCAGAATCAAAATTCACAGTAACTTCGGTATTTAGTTATTTATAACCGCAGTAAAAGTTGACCATAAAATATATAGTGAGAAAGGATGTGGATTCTAAAAGTCTCAAAAAGATTTGTAAGAATATGCATCTTGAAATGAACTTAATCTTTGCAACAATATTAAATATTTGTTTTTGTAGACTCTATAATTCTCTCCTACATAAGGTAAAGTCAGTCCTCCAATGTTTTATACATTGATCTTTCTGTTCTGAAAAGGCTGCGAAATAGAGAATGGTCTTATTATTTTTAAAAACAAACATCGATTCCTACAAAACTTTTAAAGAATAGGAGAGCCATTGACTTACTTGCCTTAATCCACTTCGTCCCATAGGGGACATAGGGCGACCATTGTTGCTTTCCACTTCTTTCTGTCTTTTGCCAATGTCTTTACTTCTCCCAAGGTCCTTCCAATCTTCTGTATGTCTAATGTTAAATCCCTTTTCCAAGTGTTTTTATGTCTTCCTCTCTTTCTGTGGCCCTGTGGGTTCCAATCTAGGGCATGGCGGGTCAATTTGGTGGTTAGTTTTCTCAAAGTGTGCCATATCCAATTCCATTTTCCATGCTATTATTTGTAATAACATACTTGTCCAATTTGGAGGACAAGTTTTCCAGCAGACAATAGTGATACATATGGAGGTTAATTCTGCGCCACATTTTGCCACGTTTGTCCGATTTTTTTTGTTTGTTAGCATCAGGCAAGGTTCATACACGGGTTAGTTCAGAACAAAGACAATACGCTAGCTAAGGTTCCTTCAATTTCAATTTATATATATAGACAATGCTCGTTCATTGATCAATCCTCAAGTTTAAGGATAACCTTCATCCTTTTACCCAAATGAACTCGTCATAAACGAACAACTGAACACCATCATCAGCATGACACCTAGAGTTGTACCATCTATATTGGTAACTCTGGACTTTTAAACCAAGACTTAACGATCAACTTGATGCTTTCCGTTTTTCGGCAGTTTTATTCCAGCATCCCGAAATATGGCGTCTTTATTTCACAACTTTTTCGCTATTGTCGTGCTTGTAGTTTGTACAGCCAATTTGTCTACAGCCCAAAATTACTGTCTACAATGAACTTACAGTATACACCAAAACTATACATCAAGATGATATTCAACTTCTGTTGTTATTACCACTTCAAAAAAATTACGATCGTTTCTAGATTGTTGCAATGTTTTCACAAACGCGATGATATTTTTAGTTAACATCGACTATTACATAACCAGACTTTTTCAGTGGTCTGACTGATGCCAAACATACGCTACGCGTCGCCTGTAAATGCATTTTGACGATTGACGCCCTCGGGTATTCAAATAATGTACTGTTATTGCTTAAATATATACCTCATTTCAGAATGTGAGAATGCATCTGTTATGATACCTGAAACCTTTACATCAGGATCAGAGTCATTTACAATAACAACTTCACAAATTTTAATTAGACTAGAAAGTGAACTCGATTATGAAGTCGCAAAGGCATACACACTGTTGTTGACTATTGTTGATAACGGAGCGGCTTTAACAGGTTCACTTGTAATAAGGGTAAGTGCATATATCAAACTATAATGTTAAAAATTAGGTTTTTGTGAAAATATGTTGTTATAACAAGTATCTGAAAAATTTAAATGTATTATGCACTTCAAATAAAAACAAATACCAGAGCAATCAGTGAAGTAATAAGAGAACATTAATACAATTTGATAGTCAAATCAGTGCACCAAACCGAGAAAAAAAGAAATTGCACGCAATTGCTCCCGTTTCCTTATTTCTTAAATTCTATTCAATGATACATCTACTAATTATGCTCACTTGCCTTGTCACAAGGCCAAGCATATCGTATACATACCGATATATACACAATAATCGGTATGCTGAATACTGATACTGATACTTTCTTGCTCTTCCAAACTAGTTATGGAAACAATAAACAATATATTTTTCCATTTAAAAGCTTGAGATTGTTGTTTCCTCTTCTTGGTTTGACTTTACTGTTTGTTTTGACATTTCAACACCACTGGTGTCTTAAAAGGTGCTTGTGTAGGAGGAGTACATAAGAAGAAAATTTTTCTCAAATCGTTTTCTGCTGCGTCTATTTCATGGATCAGTGCGCTCGTTTGTCTGTTTTCTGTTTTGATGGATGTCAAAATTTCAAGGTCACAACTTCGAATCACTTAGAAACGAAACGTAAGCACTTAAAAAAACTTCAAATTTTGTTGATTTCTGAATTGTGCAGTTGGCATCTTACTTTAAAAAAATCTTCAGGTAAATACAATTTTACCTACAGTCAAGACAATGAACAAATATTCATAGATACAAACAAAGTTTTCCATGAGGCGTACGAAAAACAGAATAACGGAAATTCGCAAACGGTAAGGGGTTCACGCATGACCGAATATTAGAGGATGATTAGATTAGACAATCCCTTGCAAATGTCCATATTGGTTTTGAATTTCTTTAAAATTTTCCATACTGAATTGCAAGGGTGCTATGTACGTACCATATCAGAGTAGTAGATATTCCTCTAAAAAGTGTGATTTACAATTAGACATTAACAGATATAATTAACACATTATGAAATATGAAATATGAATCATTGTGCTTCGTATATTTCGTTCAGTCTATTATCTTCTGAGTAGCGAAATAATACAAAATGTGCTATTTTTTTCTTGAATATATACAAAGGACAGAAATTTATTCAGTGGTTGTCTTAAGAAGACTTGTCTATCTATAGCTCAAATTATCTAGTATCAATTTTATTATTATAGGTAAACGTACAAGATGTAAATGACAACTGCCCAATCTTATTAAGTGATACTTATATAACTCCACAACCGATACTAAAGCCAGATCCTATATTTACTGTCAACATTACTGATCTAGATAGTGGTATCAATTCCGACGTCAAATTGCATATATCTACAATAATTCCTGAAAGGTGAGTTAAAATACTGATTTTTTTTTGCAATTTGCAAATACTGTGAGGTCTACAGATGGTAACTTCTTCAATGAAGAGGAGAAAATCAAACATCTGGAAGACCAGAAATTAAAACACATAAAAGAGCTGATTTTTGATTTGTAATGTATAAGCAATCTGTGAAAAAGACAGATGCCTTGACTTTGAAATGGTATATTTGAATATTGTCATCTGATCTTGCATGAGAAATATTTAACAGTTAATATATTGTTTAGTAGAATCAGTAACTATTTTCTGTATTTCGTTGTCTTAATGTTCACATACAAAAATGGTAAAGATGAAAAATGCAAATACATTCTCTCGCCTATAAATGTTATGTTCCTTTCCACAGATTAATTTACAGTTATGCATATAATAAATAATAACACAAATCAGACTTATAATATAAGGTTATATATTTTATACAAACTTCTGAAATTCTGTGTCAATTCCTCTTATTACAAATTCTGATTATTTTGACGTTTATTGACTCGCATACTGAAATAGCAAATAAAGCTCTTTTTATCTATGGCCGTCACCACGACATCATAGATAGATATGAAATGTCAGTGTCACAAATAAAAACTGACATTTTCAGCTAGATTTGCGTCTTCCCTGATTTGACATTACCGGTTTCGACTTTACCCTGAATTGACCCACTGACAGTGTGACGGGTGCTGTGCACAGAGCAGGACATGCTTACCCTTCCGGGGCACCTGATGTCACTATTGTTTATTGAGAGTTCACACTGTTAGTGCTTTAGTTTTTTGTTTTGTATATGTAACGTTCGAGTGTTTTGTAGGCATGTGGTGTCTTTGGTCTTCCGTCTTTTGGTGTTCTTGCTTTTGCCTTGTCTCTGGACTTTGATTTGTGTAATCTTGTGCTTTGTTCCTTCGGTATTCTACTGCCGTTGTTTTATCAAGTTTATTAAGTTATCAAATTCTTTGCATTTACTTTGTCCTGTCAGTCTGGATCAGATATTTATATTCACCTATTCAATTATAAAGATTAATCTTTTGTCTGACATACCCCTCAGTTTACAAGGACTATGGAGCGTTTTTTTATTTTCTGTTGATATGAATATGAATTAAAATGTGCACATGTCCTCTTAACAGTAATTTGTCAGCAAGTCATCAATTGATTAGCTTGATACATAAATTCCCTCTCATATAAAGTGCCCCTTCGAATGGGAAGATTAACAAAGTTGATATGGACTGTTTTGCTTCTATAGTTACATATACAAAAATGTACATGTACATATACACTTGGTCATAAATATGGAATATTCGTATTTTCTGGGCCAAATTTTGAAGTTTGGAAGTATTATGCATAAAAGTGTGTGGACAAAAGTATACTATTTTGCGTTAAACATAGTTTTCTAACAGTGAAGTACGAAAGTCTCCGATTCTACAAATCTGTCAGACAACTCCTACAACTCGTTCAGAAACCAACTTTTTGATGAAAACGGGACATTTTTTATATCAAATATTGGTTGTTCAAAATTGCAGTGATAATTGCAGCATTTTAAAGGGTAATTTGAATTTTTAAAAAACAAATAGCCATTTGATTTCTCTAGCATTCTCTTAAAAATATATTCCATATTTATGGCCAAGGGTATATTGAAGGTGAAAATACTAACATACATAGATATTTTAGAGTCAAACTTATAACATATTATGTAAATCACAATGCGTTTTTAAAGTATATAATAAGTATTTTAGGAAAGGATATGGAGTAAATTAACCTGAGACCATAACACATATGTTAACTCCAACTGCATTAATTTTGCTGAGCTGTATGGCCATTTCGGAATCCTCATCAGCAGCACTAGAACCTAAACAAGGAAGTCCATAATTTCAAAAATAATATATAAAATGCATAAAACCAAACAAAAATCCGAATAATCAGTAATATCAAATATAGCTAAGGACAAAACTACGATGGAGGGAGTTAATCTTTCGGTTTTAGAATTTACATAGATTTAGACAATAGTAATTGAACAAAGTGTACACATGAAATATTATCTCATGTACAAGTACACCATATCTAAGAAAAATAAAGAGCATACATCTCTACCACGGGGAATTGTTTTACCAACTCCGCAAATAAGGCCTATGTGATTTAACGCGGGCTACCAATCAAGTTTATTAACCTGCAATAAAAGTAACATTATCTGGTTATCAATGAGCAAATGTTAAGATGCAGCATTCGATGATTTTCAGTTCTGAATTTAATTAAAATGAAATTACCTACTATATATATCATCCATTACAAAATGTACATTATGTCATCCATTCTATACACTGAACCCATTTGTTAATTTTTTTAACAGTGGGGTTTCTGGCATCAATCCACAAAATTACTGTATTGGAGACCAGTTTTTACATTATGGGTATGCCCGTATCTTGTAGTTCAAGTGTAAGTGAATCTCTATTTTAAAAGTTAGCCGACGGTACCACAAGTAAGATAAACGGATACTTGTAGTTTTATATCAAGATTATACTCTTTACCGACATCTCTAGATAAGCATGTTGTATCCTTTTATATCTTCAATATAATTTTGCTTTGTTTGTTCTTACTATGTCTTCATTTTTGTATATACAAATTGTTGTATGTATTGTTCACTGTGTAATTTGTTAACTTATAGGAGAGTGCAATGCTGAATTTGGACACTTGCGTCCAATCCATTTGTAAAATGATTTATTAAACAATAAAATACGTTTAATGTTTATCAAGTTGTTCCAATATTAGAAGCAAGGGACTATTATCATTAAGCAGAACGCAATCCAGAACTTTTTATTCTCTCAGTTTTGATTTCTTTTCTTGGAATTAATTTAGATTATCCGCATTTCAATGTTTTGCTATTCAGTTTTGCTTTAATTCTGAGTACAGAAACATGTTGTTCAACACACATTTGATACTATAGGTAAATATATTAAATATGATCCTCAACTCATTTCTTGTTCTAACGACATCAGACAAAACATGAATACTCTTTCTACATTCCAGTACACCATTGACAAGTTCAGAAGGAAGAACAGAACTTATTTTACAAATTGTTGGTGTTGATCAAGGCATACCACCGAGAGGAAGTGCCATCAACATAACGGTAAACATAAGTAATACCTGTTTGGTAGATACAGAGTTGGAAAAAACAAATATATCATTCGTCTCCAATGACACTACAGGAGGAATATACGTCAGGGTACCAGGGTATTTTGATTTCAATTATAGTAAGTACTTATATAAACTTAAGGATGTTCGCTGGTCATGCTTATGTATTTCTGTCAGATTTTTGGACCTCTCTGGTTTTATCCATTCAAAAGCTTAATAATTTTTTGCCCGGTGACCCCCCTATTTTTTTCCTTAATTTCATTTTATACATCTTTTTGAACATTCTGACAAAATTTTATTCACTTGGTGTTATTTTGTCATATTCATTATTAAATAAGCATTGCTCATGTTAAACCTATAAAAAATGTAGAGGAGTTCGGTTTCCCGCCATTTTTTGACACATTTGTATCTAAAAAATTTCATCGGTAACCTATTGATTTTTTTGGCTTGAATTACTCCTTTATTGATTTTCTAACAAAAAATCACATTTAACTGAAATCCTTGTTATTTTAAAATTGACCAGCGAACATCCTTAAGGTACTATAATACAACTACACCATTTTGTCATATTTATGGTGTTTTACAATCTATAATATGAAGGATGGTAGGTATTTAAACAACATTGTTCTCAAAAGTGTTTGTTGCAATGAACGTTTCAGTAGGAGATGCTTAAGTAAAAAAGTCAACTTTCAGACAAGAATACAGTGAATTTGTCTTGCAACATTTTTAAATCCACAGTGATAATAACATGCAAACTGCTAAGTTCTTTTCAAAAGTTAAGTCTCTTAAGCTAAGGACAAAGAATTATAAAGATGACTTAATTACATGATTGAAAATTATTCACAATTTGTCAAATCTTTTTTGGAGAAGCGAGAGAATGATTTTGGTATTTATAATATATGTGTTTTGTTAACCGAATCATTTAGAATGTTTTAATTGAAAATTAAATAATCAAACATACGTAAATGGGGTTATAACAAAATTACGGAACAGAGTGGTCAAGAGACGAAGTCCATGAGACAAAAAAACAAAACAGGCGGGAACCATCACAAACGTCTATTTGTCATTGCTAAATGACACAATATCTACAAGAAATGTATTCTTATTATGTACTGAAATCATGGGAATACTTATAAAAAAGATAAAGATATCAAAGGTATATGTATACATGATACTGAATTTATTATTAATTCACACTATGCTGATGACACAGATTTAATATGAGATGGTTCCCAACATCACTGGATGCATCTCTTTCGAATCCTTCAGTTGTTTACAGATATTTCGGGTTTAAAAATCAATTTTAACAAAGCTAATGTTATTTGGATTGTCAGTAAAAAACACATCCACGCGTCTATTTCTGTCAAGTGGAGGTTGAAATGGGGCTCCAGTAAGTTTAACCACCTTGGAATTAATTTTTCTGTAGATTTAGATGATATTCGTTTACAAAACTACACGCCAAAGCTATAGGAAATTGTAAATACTATAAAAATATGGTCTAGATAACCATTATCTCCATTAGGAAAGATTACACTTATCAAAACATTGATTATTTCAAAATTGAATAATTTATTTTTGTCGATTCCAGATCCAGATGAAAAATGGATAAAATATTTGTCTAATTTATTATTCTCTTTCATATGGGACTCCAAACCTGACAAAATAGGCAGATGTCTAAAATGTCAAGAATATTTCAAAGGTGGTTTGAAGATGATAAATATATCAGCTTTTATTAAAGGGCTCAATTAACATGGATAAGGAGACTGTTTGGTTCAAACTCAAATTGGTTTATTTATTTATTACTTCGGAAAATATTAAATTGGATGAATTAGTTTTCCTAGGACCAAAACAGAATGTAGGAAACAAATTTTGGAATGATGTTCTAAAGGGTTGGAAGGAGCTTAAGTTATTCTATGAGCCAAAGAAATCAAACTGAGGCGATCTGTTGTCAGATATAGAGAAATCAACATATTAAAGTTAGAGATAGGATGGTATTTTATAGAAATTGGGCTAAAAAGTGTGTTTGGCTAATTAGGGATTTAATAGATATAAATGGGAACTTTATGTCATTTCAAACATATGGTGTAAATACAAATTTTCTCCTTTGTCATGGTATAGTCAATGCAATTAAAAAATTGGCTGAATTCTCAAAACTATATTTTATCAAGCAACCTGCCACGACCAGTTGTTCCTTTTAACATTCAAATATTTTTTCTTTCTAAAAAAGGATCAAAGGATTTGTATTATGTCTTGAACATATATCAACTAAGGCCACCGGCAGAAAAAAAATGGGAAGTTATCTTTAGTTAAACTGGTCTTAGGTAGAAGAAAATCCACACAATTGTTATGAAATATACAGTCAGTACTAAATATAAATGGTTCCAATATAGAATCATTCATAGAATTTTAGGTACAAACTATTATCTTTTTAAGATGAATTTAAAAGATAGTGAACTTTGCAATTTTTGGAATGAACAGCCAGAAAAAAATAAACATTTGTTGTGGGGATGCCATAAAATAGCAGATCTTTCGGAAAAATTAGAACAGTTGGTGTTTGAAGTGACACATATTCCATTGCAGCTTAATTTGGGGATTGTTATTTTTGGAATGTATGAACAAACTTTTGTTAACTTTGTCAAAAATAAAATTATTCTATTAACCAAATATTATATCTATAAGACAAAACGAAATGAAGAGAGGGTCAGTATTATATCTCTGAAAAACTATTTGAAAGAGAATCTTCTAACCGACAGATACATTTCATTTAAAAATTTGCCCGTAGAAAAATATAATGCATAATGGAGCCCCTGGGTCCCGATGTTGATTAACAATAAAAAAAAATTACATGTGATGAGTATACATACATATATGTGGGTATATGTCAGTATGTATGTATATGTAAGCTTGCATATATGTCCATATATGTGTATATTTATTTATATTCATGTATTGCCAGATTTAAATTGTGTATTATCTGTGTATTGTGTAAATATAATTTCAAATGTTATTAAATAATAGATTTAAAAAAAGAAAGAAATGTCAACCAAAGAATCATTTAAGGTAGATCGATACTAATACACGGCGCATACGATTGACTTGATTTTCAAACCGGAATGTTCTTTTATCGGCCTTTTCTTTGTAATGTAATTATAAAATAACAAATATAAGACGTCATATTTTATTTAGCTCCTTTGTCCCATAAATATGGTCTGTTTCGTAAAGTATAAAATATCTTTGTTCATCAAACGATGACATATCAGCAGAAAGCTTATGTGTGTCTCTTTTAAAAAAATCAAAGAATCTATTAAGCATGTTCACAAAGTTCCCTATATATTCTCTCTAAATGTTATTGGATAACACCGAATTTAGCCAGTTTTTCCAGGCTGATTACTAAAAATTGATGATCGGTGACAATATGAGCTATGGACTACAAAAGATCTTAAAATAACAAAATTCTATGATTTCTATTAGGCTTAATTTATCTGAAGCCTCTTGCTGGTCTTTACAGTATGATTGTAATCTCTCGTTGATAATATGTTTTTCGATATTTTTTATTACATAAATTATGTTCTTCTTAATTGGAGGGTTTTCTGCATCAAATATGAAATGACTGCAATTTCGATACTCTGCTGTTTCTAAACTTATACATGTTAATTCATTTTCAGGTTGCGCAGATTATATTGGCATATCCAATGGCCTTATCAGAGATGCTCTTATATCTGCATCGTCATCAAGAAACCCGTTAACTTTACCAAACAGAGCAAGACTAGGGATTAATGCATCAGATCGTAATATAGTTTATTTCTTTAAGTGTAAAAGATGTCTATAACATATGTCTATTAAATACGTGTGAAGTAGACAGAGGGAAGTAACGTGTCTTTTCGTACCTAATCAGTTCTCATTTCTAGAAAATGTAAAGTACAATGGAACAAAGTCTAATCATCAATTACATATATAATTCCTCGTGTACTAGACTTACTATGCTCAGATGTAAGACTGGTACACGGACAAAGCATTCGTCTCTATCTATATTTCTCATTGCTCAAAAGCAATTTCATATGGGTTAGAAAGCAAAATATATGCACAGTAGGTTTTGGGCATCCAATATTTGTTCCAGAATGTTTTGCGGTGTTGAGACCAAATAACCAAATAATTATTATTGTTTTGAAACCCGTATCCAAAGCAAGGCATCAGCAAAAAGAACCAGTATTTGTATTCACAGCTGCCTGCAATCTTCAAAAAGGAGAGCTCATTTGCCCTTTTGAATGTTAACTTCTTACGTTCGGAAAACATATCGATAAAACTGGTTTTCACACTGGCTACTGATTTTGTTAATTCAGTTCTTGCAAATACGTGTTGTGATTGGTGTATTCATCGTCGTATTTGCAGCAAATGTGTCAGGGGTCATTTCGTTGTAGAGAAGATGACTTAAAATTTGTATATCATAGGTTTTGGTTTGAAATGATTTTTACATCGAAATTCTTTGGCAGTTTGAAACAGTGCAAAGTTTCTTTTTCCATTAGTATATCACCAAGAGTAAAACATCTGCACTTAATCATTATCTTCATGCTACTTGCAAAAATACCATTTTAAAGATAAGACAACTAAAAGATTGATATAATCAAGTATTAGCATATCAGTTTCGAATTATTTTACCCTTTACTGTAAACCAACTGCAAACTGTTGGCTTATCAATCGAAGTGATTATTCCTCGTATCTTCGAGGGAGTAGTTATAAGGAAAAGGGAACGAATTATTTTCAAATGCCCGACAATAGTAACATGTCTTGTAATTATCAGTACTTTCTAACAATGACCAGAAGTCATATTGTATGCTCGCGTTGAAAACTTCCATTCACCTTTTTAAATATACAGTGCTAATATGCTCATGACCTCCTTCCTTTCAAACTATTGACAAAAGTGTACAAGTACAATTTAATATTTGCTTTTTGACCACAGAACTGCGGAGAAAATATAATTTACAAAACATTCACAAAGAAATAATATGTACTTCTCAGTATCATTATTAATTTATGTGAAATAAAAAGTAAATACTTTATAAAATGTAACACTAAGTCTACTGGCATTTCAACATGTGGCATACCAATCAAAAATTTACCTATTGTTCAATTCTTTTGGTTTGCAAGTAGACAAACTGACTCCAACAATGAATTCCTTCCTTTTTACCTACACTTTACACCGATTTTCTATAAATAAATACGTCTATGGTAAAAAGGTCATGAGGGTGTCTTCTACCTTTATTCGTATAGCTTTCTTCTCTGGACGTCACCCCCTACTTGAAAAACACAAAAAATGAAAACATTTAGAGATATTACAGTAGATTTCTTTTAATTTAATTTTGCCTGGCTATTGTGTACAATGATTATTTCTAGTTCTTTGATTGCTTAGCCATGTTTGGAAGACTTTACTTGACAATTATCCCATTTGCTTTCTTTTTCATATTAACATAATTTTTGACAATTTTCTAAAAAAAATTACAGTTTTTGAAACAAACAATAGGAAAATAAAATGAAGAATTATGTTTTTAAGGATTAAAACATAAAAAACATGATTAGATCAAGAATAAATCACAAACAGATAAGCAAGTCCGCCTATCCCGAGTTCCATCTGTTATTTATATAATTACGTTTGTCTTGTCTCACATTTGTGTTTTTCTGGTGCAGTTCTCTAGTGGATCGGCCATTGTAGGTGTTTGCTGTTATCTTTTGTCATTAATTGGCTAAACAGGAATAGATCTATAGATCTACGGGTAACGAAACATCCTACCAAGGGATAGCGTTGAGCTTCGTCAATATCACAATTTGCGATTTTTCTTTCATTCGTTCCTTTCCATTTTTTTGCGACGTTTTCAAATCAACATACGCTTTTGAAATTTTTTCCGTCAATTTGAAAGACTACTGTTTGAACTCTAACCCTTCACATTAGGGGGTTATAGTGTCTTCTTGGAGAAGCTTAATTTTAAAGGCAGCCATCAACGATGTAAACGATTCAAACTGTACCAGCATGTAAATAATATAACAAAATATTTCTATCAACAAGCAAAAGAACAAAAATAATAGAACTGTGTGTTTTGTGTGAACGAAAGACTGAACAGAACTTAAGTCCATGATACATCCTAGAAAATGAAATGGGTGCTGCCTAATTCGCGCCAAATTGCAGTTGGCGAAAAATGCAACTTGGAGATTTTTCTGGCGACCGAAATTCAGGATCATGAGTCATCATACTACACCTATGCTTTTCTTCTGAGACCATGTTTGTTGAAATCGATCTTAGCCGTGACGTCATTATATTACATCCGTTGTTTCGCATAAATGTACATTTATACGACAAATGTTGCATTTATATTGCAAAACGATAGATTTTAACGAAAAACTTTAAAATAACACTTTTGCTATAAAGAAAAGGGATGGAATTATTTTGCCATTGTCTAAAATAATAACATATCGTGTAATATCTGTCTTACGAGAATTAACTATCTGAAAATAAAACATAAAGCAGGATATATTTTTGAACATATAGTCTGTTATAATTAAATATATTTTGACCTCTGTCCTAAAATAAAATATTACTTCATAGCAAAGGTACGGCTTATTATTTACTTTTTCCCCGAGGGATGCATTTACTTATAGCTGTCTTGTTTGATTTCAGCTTCTTTTGGACCTCTTTCCGGAGGTTGGGTTGCTGGCTCTAATGATCCTTATCAATACATAGAGGTTGATTTGGAAGAACCATATACATTGAAACAGGTTCATCTTCAGGGTCAACAAAATGAAGAAAATTGGGTAACAGCCTTCAGAATATATTACCAAATTAACGATACAACAAATCTGACGCTTTATCAAAACCATCTTGGAGAATATGTGAGTTGCATAATTATACGAAACTTGAATTTTTTTGTATGATATACAGAAAATGAAGTATACAAACAAAAAATAAAATATATAATGGATTTTTTTTATCTCCACGAATGACATCGACTACATACTCACATTTACCAAATAAGGAGTATTTCTCGTGCAAAGCTCTTTCCTTACCTGAGTTTGGCTTTCTATCTATACCCTTTTGAAGTTTGTTCTCTATCAACTTTTGTACACCTTTCGATATCTAGATGTTTATAAATTATTTGCACTGATAAGACATAATTTGTCGAATTGGCCATATGCAGAAAATAAATTGACTGTAACTTTGGTATTTTGTTATTATTACCCAACTTCGAAGATATTATTATTGTATTGTATATCACTACAATTGTGCAAGTACAATTAAGTATTGTGATTTTTTCCAACTGTTCATTTTTTGCTGTAAGCTTTGTTTAATCCTAACTTAATTCCGTGTATGGCACTCGGTGGATGTCCTTAGTACTGGATTTGGCTCCTATTTCTATATGTTTGGTAATGACTACTTCTTTGTTTACAATTTTGCGATTATGACTTTCCATATTATTTGATTTTAATGCTGCTGATGAGAGATTACTCCTTGAAACACGTGTACAGCATAACGAAATTTACCGTTTATTTTTGCAACTTTGGTATTTTTGTCTTTTAAGTTAGTTAGAATCGACTTGTATATCTACAATAAAAATAAGTATCTCCCTCCTAAAAGTGAGGGTAATAACAAAATTACGGAACAGAATTGTCAAGAGCCAAAGCTGAAAGAAAAATGGTCAACCGCAATCGTCTTGACTTGGTACAGAAATTTTAAAAAATGGTCGGTTTAAAAGGTTTAATGGCTCGCTAAACCCCACTTTTTGACTTCGGTAGTGCCCGGGAACAATTCAACAGCAATTGCTTTTGAAAGGTCGTAGACAATTTTCATCTAAGTACTGAGTAAAATATAAATCTTTAATCATAGTTCGGACTCAAACTTCACAAGGATTTGATATCTATTTAAGAACTTTTTTAATGATCTGATAAAACGGAATGTTGTGAAGCCAAAATTATAAAGGTGGTCTCGGATATAACTATTCCTAATGAGAAGGCCCGAATAATTGGTTCGAGATCTCGAGTAACGAATGTACTGTGATATATTCACTCAGTAGGAGTTGGAATATTACTGTCTATGTAAGTGAAATTGATAATTTTAAAATTGAAATCGTCCCTTTTGTCGTAAATTTTAGAACTTACATGACCATTTTCTTCAAAATCGAGATGTAGATATGGTAGTTTCTGTGGTTTTTTATCTCTAATTCTGAAGGATATATTGTTGGGATCTTATTAGCAAAAGATGCGCCATTAAAAGAAAGGACATCATCAATGTATCTATAAGTGAGATCGAAGGATCTTTGTATCTTTTATTTTAATGCGGTTTTACAAGTGCGGAAAGAGTTCTGTCTATGCGAGTAGAAGAACAAGCCTTCGAGGAGATACATTGTAAGCACAATTTGTGCTAATAGGTATATCAACTTGCTGTCGATAGGTAGTACCAATGTAACATTTTTATTATCAAGCATGCTGCACATATTTTCTTTCATCGTAACTTACTTTTCCTATTAAAATGCAAAGGTCAATGAACACCGTTTTTTTTTCGGCCATCGCCAGAAAGACCATTCACAGAAAATTCCGTTTCATGGTAATTGCATTTAATTGTATTATTTATTTGTGTTTTTTTTTTGTTTTTATCTCACCTGGCCTAAAAGGTCATGTGAGATTTTGTCATCACTATGCGTCCGTCGTCCGTCGTTCATCGTCCGTCCGTCAACAATTTCAAACATCTTCTCCTCTGAAACCACTGGGCCAAATGAAACCAAACTTCACCTGAATCATCCCCTTGGTATGGCTTCTCAAACTGATGTTGGATTTTTCCGCTGGCTAACCAACATGGCGGCTGTTGCTAAAAATAGAACATAGGGGTAAATTGCTGTTTTTGGCCAATAACTCGAAAACCGTTACAGATATCAAAAATCTGATGGGGTTTAAGGTAGTTCGATCCTAATAAAAATTTCAGACAGAATTTTTTTCTTTTAAGATATTTTGTAGGTCTTAACTTACATATTCAAAAAATAAAATAAAAATGATATTTCACCGATCATCTTTTCCTGTTATCTGGCTTTGAAAATTAGGCCAAATGTAGTATTTTTCAGCAATATTTACATAGAATATATAGGGAACTGTGATAACATGCTGTTCATCTTTCATGTAAAATAAATATCAGATAGATTTCTAAAAAAAAATTATATTTCAGAGATATACACTTAAGCTATCAGTTACGCTGAAAAATCTATATGTCACCGTTCGATTAAGAGAGATGTTTTATAAAGTTTACGAAATAGACAATATTTGCGGGAAAGGGAGCTAATTCGCAGGAAAGTGTATGTCAATCTATTATGATGCCACAGTGAATAGGCCAATACAGGAATATTCCGGTTTGGAAATCAAGTCAATTCCGCATCCGACTCGTCAGTTTCGCAAATGCGCCAATCGAATGCGCCGTGTGTTAGTGTCGAACTACCTCAGCATGATGAGATCTACATACGTGAAATTATGAAGAAAATCTGAAACCAATCTTGGAGTTATAGCCCTTTTTCCGTAAAATTTTCTAAATTTGTGCATTTTTTATTTTTCATTTCAAAAAGTGTAACAGATAGAGGTCAAGAGGAAATTGCAAAAATGTTCAGTATGTCAAGATCAAACCACCCTGAAATTTTGAAGAAAATCCAAAAATGTTTGTAGGAGTTATTGCCCTTTTTGCACAGAATTTTCAAAATTTTCATATTTTTTGTCTTTTATTTTCAAAACTATAGAAAATGAAGGTTAAATGTATATTGATAAAATGTTTGCCACGCTGTGGCGTCTTCAAAACTGGTGTTGTAAATTGTTCGTTGGCCACATGTTCAAAACTGGCCGCCAAAAAAGGCGGGAAAATTCAACATTGTCCGATTTCAATGAAATTTGGTTTTTAAATAGATATTGATGTTGCGACTTCAAAAGCAGCGTTGAAAATTATTCGTTGACCGCAATTTTCAAAATGGCCGCCAAAAAAGGATTTGAAAATTCAACATTGTCTGATTTCAAATAGATATTGATGTTGCGACTTCAAAAGCAGTGTTGAAAATTTTTCGTTGAAGGCCACTTTCAAAATGGCTGCCAAAAAAAGGCGGGAAAATTGAACATTGTCCGATTTCAATGAAATTTGGTTTCCTAATAGATATTGATGTTGCGACCTCAAAACCGATGTTGAAAATTGTTCGTTGACCGCCATTTACAAAATGATTTCTAAACGGGTGTGGAAAGTGGTCCTTAACAAGAACTTTTTTTTCAAAAAAGCCCAACAAAGAAATATAGTAAAACATGATAAGACTTTATATACAGTTCAAGATATTGGTCGTGTTCTAGGTACCAAAGTTTGAGAGACTGAAGATCAAATATATAACTTACAATGTTATTGATTGTGGCAACTGAAAGCCAGATGAGCGATACAGGTTCTTGGGAGCTTCTGGTTGATATAGCAATTATTTATACATATACCGTAAATTTTGGCTCAAATATTTTTATCGTGTTTAAATAATGACAAGAAAACTACTGAATATAGAATAATTTCAAATTACTAGGAGGAAATGCGTTTCTGTCACGTTTGTTTCTTACTCTTTTGTTATTAAATAAAATCTCTGAAAATCAGACCAGAAACGAATTCTGGATGATTTGTTTTAAACAGAGACTGTTTTCACATAAAAACATAGATATATTTATGGTAAGGAGATACTTTGGCCATTGACTGTGTAAAGCGTTTATTTAACAATATTAATTATACTAATCGAAACAACAGCAGTAGAATACCGAAGGAACAAGGGAAGTGAAGACTACAAAAATCGAAATCCGAAGACATGGCAAAAACGGCAACAAAAAACAAAAAACAAAGACAAAACAAGGACGTGAGACAGCTACAAGCACGGAAATAAAAAGACGACATTAAAAACTAAGGCACTCATAGAAATAATAAATTTACGTAGGGCTACAATATTAGTTCAGAAGATTTTATCATCTAATCGACGTTACTAAAATATTACAGTGCAAAATTCATCTTCCTCTCCTTTTCATATAAACGCCTTTTCGTTGTCAACTCTTTTAATATTATGCAATTATAATTCTGTATGAGAAGTAATGGTAAGCGTGGTACATTCTCAGTATGTTTCAACAATTGGAGTTAAAATTTAATCTTTAACGACGAATTATTTCAATAAAATGTTTGTTTTCATTGTCCTTCAGATATTTCTTGGAAACAACGACCAGGATTCAATCAGAACTATTGATCTTAATCCTCCGATATTTGCGCAGTACATCAGAATAAATCCACGTAACTGGACAAACAACATTGCACTTAGGATGGAATTTAGTGGGTGTTCACAGACAACTAGTTTTAACTGTACGTATTTATTAAAACGCTTTCTTCAGAATACCTTTAACTGATTAAATATGTGATGTATCTTATAAAAAGTACAAATACAAGATTGCAGGATAAAACGAACCTATACAACTATAATAAAGTAACATGTAGTACCTAAAATGTGCAAGCATGTCCTTCTGGGTAAGCCCTGGGTTATTTGATCATAAACTTAGGTTTAAGGGAGTACAAGCCTCAGATTTCAGAAGCATTCTCTATCCTCGGGTTTTATCCATTCAAACAGTGCTACATTTTTTTGCACATCGATCACATTTTCTTGGTCATAAGTCACTTAAAAATACATAAAATAGACTGTGCATAAAAATTTAATCAACTTCTCATTATAATTTCATATATTTAAAGGCCTATAAACATCTTATGCAAATTGAAGGAAAACTCTAGAGAGATCTGTTTCCCGCCAAAATTTTGACGTCTTATATCTCAAAAATTCCTACATGGATTTTCAAATTTTTTGGCTCAAATTGTTCCATTAGTAGTGCTCTTCAAAACAAAAGGTCAGAATTTTAATTCTAATTACAAAATTTCTGACTCTTGTACTCCCTTAACAATATTTTTTTCTTTCCGATGTCGGTAACAACTCTATTTAAAAATCATAAAAAATAGGAACAATTCCCATGAAATTTAAAAGATACGAGCTTTCTGATACTTTGAATAAAGGAAAACAACTGCTCAGATGATTTTTTTGTAAAACGTCAATGTTCATTCAAAGTTTTACAACATCTATAGGTATATTTTCAGACGCAACAAGATGTGAACGATGTTACGCATCTTACTATTGTTTAGGAGATGGCCTGAGTCATACATGTGCTAGATGTGAAAATAATACAGAGTCATGTAATAAAAGCAAAACCGAATTTTCTTTTGGCGCCAAATCAACTTGTTTGCCATGTCTTGATGGTTGGGTATGTATACAGTTCTTGTAACATTATTTAGAGCTTTATGCTGTGATTAACCAGATCAAACATAAAGCTGCGTATTACTAATTAAAATAATGTCAAAATAGTAATATTTGAAAACATGGAATAAGTGAGCAAGCATTATATTCTAAATATTGGAAATAATAATTTTTAATCGAAAGTTCTGTTGAAGAAATGCCATGAAAATATCGAATAATTTTATAAAATGAATACAACAAGTCTGGGGGATTTTAAAAATCATACGACCAAAATATGATGATTAAGCAATGCTATGAAACCATCTTTTTTTTTAAATTTACCAGCGAACGTCCTTAAACAGAAAACTTCGATCAAAGCATTTACATCCGCAGCCTGATACAAACACAAAACATAGGGTAATATCTGCACAATTATTTTTTTTAAATTCCCTCTGCATCACTACATAATATTCATTTGATGTTGTAGATCTGTAAGGAAGGCCTTGCTACGCCATGTGATAATAAAACATATGTTCTGGTCTGTAATGACACTTACTGTCCTGACAACTGTACCGTTTGTGAACCTGGATATGCATGTCGAGGAGGACAGAGATATATATGTCAAGTTGGAACTTACTCCGATGGTACTACAGGTACACTTTTATCAAAATCATGTCGATTTTATATTGTCAGTCTAACTAAAAACGCATTGTTATTTTCGTATTTCGTTCCTATAAAAATGACCTAGAAAACGATATTTTTAATTATTAAATTATTTTATTTAATATGTCCCCTACCGGCTTCGCCGAAGGGGACTTTAGGTTTGCACTCCGTCAGTCTGTTAGTCTGTCAGTCCGTCACACTCAATTTTCCAGACTTTTTTCCCATACTATAAGAGATAATTATCTAATATTTGGTATGCAAGTCTACCACCATAAGTTACAGATCAAGTTAGAGTTTGGTTCCGGTTCATTGATTTTGGACGGAGTTATGGGCCTTTGAAATTTTTGGTAAAATATAGGTTTTCCGGACTTTTTTTCTAAACTGTTCCTGATATGAAGCTGATATTTGCTATTTTAGTCTACCACTATGTGTTACAGATCAAGTTCGAGTCGGGTTCCGGTCCATTGATTTTGGACGGAGTTATGGGCCTATGACTCAGAAAATTTGGGTAAAATATAGGTTTTCCATACTTTTTTTTCTAAACCGTTCCAGATATGAAGCTAATATTTGCTATGTGAGTTTACCACTATGAGTTACAGATCAAGTAATAGTTTGGTTTTGGTCCATTGATATTTGACAGAGTAATGGGCCTTGCACTTAGAAAATATTGGTAGATATAGGTTTTCCGGACTTCTTTTCTAAACCGTTCCAGATATTAAGCTAATGTTTGCTGTGAGAGCCTACCACTATGAGTTACAGATCAGGTTCAAGTTTGGTTCCATTCCATTGATATTTGATGAAGTTAGGGGCCTTGGACTTAGAAAATTTTGGTAAAATATAAGTTTTCCCTACTTTTTTTCTAAACCATATCAGATATTAAGCTGATATTTGCATTGTTAATTAACCACTATGGGTTACTGATCAGATTTGAGTATGGGTTGGGTCCATTGATTGTTGACAGAGTTATGGGCCTTTGGCTCGGAAAAATTTTTCTTCTTTTACTTTATTTACTTGAAAACGGATATTGCAATTTCGCACTGAATTTCTCATTTCGACCCCCTTTTCTTTAAACTCGCTCTGAAAAAACATAGAATGTTGTCAGGTTTCTTCTATCGCTTTGTAAACATCACCTTTGAACTAGCTTTAAAAAATCATTTATTTCAAATAAATTCCTCCAATCATTCCTTTATAATTTTTCATTACACTACGGAAAGCTCTCCCCAAAATAGGCGGAGCTTAATGATGTCAAGTTTGTTTACTGAATTCACACCTATAAGTACTGGCAGTACCGCAGAATGAGACGCTTTATATGTTGCTAGTTTACACCTATTAGGAGTATTTCTACACACATTTCGACAAATATCATTGTTCCGTTAATTTTATATAATTTTTTTCCAATGGCCACCCCTCTGAAAAAAATGAACAAACAATGTTGAGTTTTTTTAGACTTTACAATTGCTCTTTCTTGTTGCCAGCCATTTTTATCTATTTATTTACGTTATTTGCACATGTTGAGTAGGTGTCAAGTTTACACAATTGCACGATTACCTGTGTTACCACAAAGCCATGTTTGGAAAATAAAACATGACATGTGTTAACTTCCTATGAAAGTACAATTTTGAAATGGACTATAGCAAAGAATAACGAAAAGCCTGGATATAATTTTGCTGACAGTTGGTACATTTTACCTTTAAGAAACTATGTAAAATAAATATATCTGTTTTCTTTCTTGAAGTTTATGGATAAAAGAGACGTCGCTAGAGTGTGGTGTTCAGCTTATTTTTTCGGAATTTTCCAAATTAAAACCTTGGTAATTTGGAACAAATGTGACATTTAAGATTGAAAATGTAATCGTGTGCGTAGTCCTATATGTATCAATCTGAATTTTATAATGCCCAGCAATTTGCATGCATGCAGTTGCGAATAGGACCAGTTATCGCAATACACCCGTTTTCACGGATGAAGAATTGGAGAGATCGTGAAACAGACTATAAATAGAACGTCACGAGATAAAATGCATTAAAACATGTGATGACATTACACAATATTCAAAATCTATCGCTTTGACACTTGCAAATAAGCTTAATACGTCGTAAACATAAAAATCATAATTCCCTCCTATAGGTATGAATACAGTAAATAAATCTCCATTACTTTCTATGTTAACTTCTATGACAATGAACACTCTTTTCTTATTTTCCCGTAATTAATCGGGAACCTTTATATCTCATTCAGTAAAATATAAATTTGGGTCTTTTTTTTCGACCGTCATAAAATAGGGTCATGCGGCATTTTTTAGCCATTTCCGTTACTTGAAAACGGATATTGCAATTTCGCACTGAATCTCTGATTTTGACCCTTGCTCTGAAAAACGTAGAATGTTGTCAGGTTTCTTCTTTTGTTTTTTAAACATCACCTATGGACTAGCTTTAAAAAATCATTTATTTCAAATAATATTCTCCAATCATTCCATTATAATTTTTCATTACACTACTGAAAGCTCTCCCCAAAAGCTCTCCCCAAAATAGGCGGAGCTTAATGATGTCATGTTTATTTACTGAATTCACACCAATGATGTCATGTTTATTTACTGAATTCACACCTATAACAATGATTGTAAATCTCCATTTTGAAATTACCACGTTCATAACGTTTATTGACTTCATCTCCAAGAATTAATAAATTAAATCAAATATGGCAAATTTATTCGTCAAATTGTATGAAATTTCACAGTTACAAATATTCTTGAGGACAAAACCAAAATACTTGTTTATTTGGTAAAAACCGACGAGTTGAGAAGTGCCCACTGTTTTTGAAAAAAGCGTAGTATCAAAGTTTTTTTCTGCAGATAGCAAAAGTTTGATTTATTAAACGGTATGGCTATCATATGGATAGGGCGTGGCAACTACCGTTTTAAATTTCATAAGATATAGGAGGTTTGTCTTTGTTGTTTGATAATAATACAGCATTGAATTTGTCAGACCCAATAGTCAGACTTGTCTAACATGAAAATTTTACCTTGCGTGTTATAGAAATTAACTGTTATTATCAAAATTTGAACCAATTAAAAAAATTCTAAGGCTTCATTCCATGTATGGCACTCGGTAGATGTCCTTGGTACTGGTTGGCTTCCTATTTCGATATTTATGAAAATGAGTACTTCTTTTTTGACTACTTTTGGATTATGGCTTCCATATTATATGATTTTAATGCTGCTGATGAGAGGCAACTCCTTGAAACACATGTACAGCATAAACGAAATTTACTGTTTTTTTTATGAAATTTCGGTATTTTTTGTATTTTGTTATACAGCTCCCTTAATTTGCTTATTATACTATTGATGTCTGATTTAAGCCAGAGATTGGCAGATGCATAAAAGTGTGCTAACTTTAAATAGTTCAATATTTTTAAAACGTTGTAGAATATTGTTCTATATGCAATGAGGGGACTTACCAAGACGAATTGGGCCAGACAGATTGTAAAGCTTGTTCGGCGGGTTACTTTAGCAGCAAAAGTAAAGATAGATGCAACCCGTGTACAACCGATGCTTACAGCACGGGTGATGGCAGTGGCGGGTGCGTAGCTTGTACTAGTGAGACAGAGTGTCCTTGTATAAGTGAGTCTGCATGTTTTACAGCCGGCGATAGTAAAACCATTTGTATCAACAAGGGTGCAGGAGCGTATCAGTGTTTGGATTGTCCCTCTGGATTTATTGGGAATGGAAAGACCTGTGCTGATATTGATGAGGTACGTATTGTTGACTTCTACAAAACCGTACTTTATTTATGTCGCAGTCAAGGCTTGTTTATTTTCCCTTATGTATCCCATTTTCATCTTTCGTCTTGTTAAAAATCTATAGATGTATCAGACAGAAAATATGCTGAAGACATGAGAGTAAGGACTAGTGTACTTCTAATTTATCACTGTTTTGTAGTGTACTCTATATTCGCCATGTTGGAACCAAACAGCATGTGTTAATACAGTCCCAGGATACCAATGTCTCGCATGTCCACGTGGATACACTGGCACGTATGAAGATGGGTTAGCCTTAAATGATACTGTACGTGTATTTCAATTGATGAATAAAGCCTTATCACCAGTACAGGACCAGGTCTGTGTTGATGTGGATGAATGCCAGACAAACAATGGGGATTGTGATTCCTTATCACCCTGTGTCAATACTATTGTAAGTACATATACATGTATAGGTTAAAATGCAATAAGGGATGCTTGGAAATATTAGAACATTCAGGGTTGCCACATAACTGGAAAACTTGAAACCTTGGCTGGTGAATACCCTAGGGGACCTCTGGTCCACCAGCAGTGGCTTCGACCCAATGGTTCAAAATACGAAAAAAAAATACCGAAGTTGCATAAAAAACAGCAACAGTGTAAAAATAAATGCAGTTTCTTTATTTTTAATTTTTACTTTCTTTAATTTTTTAGAAAACATACTGTAATATTCTGCAAAGAGTTTTTTTTCTATTTTTCAAATTAAGTTTAAATTTAAGTTTTGTATACAGGGAAGTTTTTACTGCGGATATTGTGCTGAAGGGTATGCTGGAATTCCAAGTGTCAGCTGTGATTCTACCAATTACTGCCTAACAGGGCAACACAAATGTTCAAAAAATGCCACATGTACACATCTTGGACCTGCCGAATATTCGTGTGAGGTAATATTTAAGTTAAATAAAATAAAAGGGACAAGAGGAAACACCTACAATGGCTGAAAATTATAATTACATGCCACAATCTGCCAGGGAACTACACAGGAAAAATACAAATAAGACAAAAGACAAACGTAAACAACGATAGGAACTCGGGATAGCCGGACTTGGTACCGGTACTAGCAAAAGCCAGCGGTAGAGTTAAAGCGGTTTATGGGTACCCAAACCTCCCCTTTATCTGTCCCATTTCTCTATAGTATAGTAAACATACGAATAAAACCCAATACAGGTAGACTACTAACTCCATGACCATAATTATTTATATATTGTTAAAGTACATCAAGAATATTTGTTTAATTTTATCATTCCCAATACATACAAACTCAGTACATTTTCATGTCAGTATTTATTTCGTCTCCTGTTTTGTAATCATATATTTTTCAGTCTATTGTAATATTTCTCTGATTATTGTTAAATGATGTCAGTAACTTTAGGGTCAGTTAACTGCAGGGGTTTAGCAGATGATGTTAAACGCAGAGATATTTTCTTGCGATATCGTAAGAAATTTGATATTATTATTTTAACAGATACCCATAGTTCTAAAGAGAAAGTTAAACAGTGGCAAACTGAGTGGGGGTATACCGCATACTTTAGCTCTCATGCCAGCAATTCAAGAGGGGTAGCAATTTTGCTTAACAATACTTTTAAATGTTTAATACATAACACTATTATTGATGAACATGGTAATTATATAGTTCTTGATATGACCATTCATGAGTATCGAATAACTTTAGTGGCCTTATATGGTCCAAATGAAGACTCTCCAGACTTTTATAAGAAAATTCAAAACTTAGTCACAGAATTTCAGAATTCTTCCATCATCATGGTTGGTGATTGGAATGTGGTTCAAAATTATGAACTGGATACATGTAATTATAGTTTAAAAAATAACATTAAAGCAAATCGACAGATAGTTGAAATGAAAGAAGCTTTAGATGTTCTAGATATCTGGAGATTGAAAAATCCTGATTTAAAAAGGTATACTTAGCATGGTCCTAATTTGAAACAAAGTAGACTAGACTATTTTCTTATATCTAGTGACTTAGAATATCTTGTTCATGGAACTGATATTGACGTAAGTTACAGGTCAGATCACTCTCCAGTATATTTAGTTCTTAAATTTTATGATCAATCTAGAGGGAGGGGGACTTGGAAATTCAATAATAGTTTATTACATGATACAGATTATGTCAATGAAATTAAGCAATGTATTAATGACACAATTAACCAATATAGTACACAAAGTAATCAAACAAATGATGGACTGTCAGTAAATCCACATACTTTTTGGGAGCTATTAAAATGTATGATACGGGGTAAAACTATTGCTTATTCTGCTCATGTAAAAAAGAAAAACATGATTGATGAAACAAATTTAGAATCCAAACTGCAAAATGCACAAAATGCTTTCAGCTTAAGTCAGACTGAAAATGACAGAGATGAAATTGTTAAAATTGAAGAAGAATTAAAAATATTTCGAGAGAAAAAAGTTCACGGCATTATGATCAGAGCAAAAGCTGGGTGGGAGGCTGAGGGTGAGAGATGCACAAACTACTTTTGTAACTTGAAAAAAAGGCACTTTCAGGAAAAAATTATTCCGAAACTTATTGATGATGATGGGAAAGAAATAAATGATCAGTTTGGAATAATTAATGCACAAAAATTATTTTATGAACACTTGTACACATCAACTAACCCTATTTGTGATGATACTCATGAGCAACTCTTTTTTGACACTGACAACCCATATATAAGTAAATTATCAGATGATGAAAAAATAATGGGGGAAGGTCAACTTAATTATAATGAATGCTTAAACGCATTGAAAAATATGAAAAATAGAAAATCACCAGGTCTTGATGGTTTCACCTCAGAATTCTATAAGTTTTTTTGGAACGATCTTAACAAATATCTTATCAACTCTTATAATTACAGTTTTGAGCAAGGTTATTTTTCTATTAGTCAACGTCAAGGTTTGATTACTTGTATTCCAAAGGAAGGGAAATCTAAATTTTACTTAAAAAACTGGAGACCAATCACATTACTCAATGAAAATTGCATCTGCAGCTCTAGCCAATAGAATTAAACCTTTTTTAAACAACATTGTAAGTGAGACACAGCAAGGTTTTGTTAAAGGCAGATATATTGGAGAGTGTACAAGACTTCTATATGATTTAATAGAACAAATGGAGGAGGAAGAAACCCCAGGGCTTTTATTATTATTAGATTTTGAAAAAGCATTCGATTCTCTTGAATGGTCTTTTATTACTAAAACCTTAGAATTCCTTGGATTCGGACCAGATTATATTAAATGGGTAAAAATTTTGTACCAAAATAGTGAAAGCTGTATTGCCTATAACGGGCATTGTTCAAACTTCTTTCAAATTAAACGTGGCGTTCGCCAAGGAGACCCTCTATCTCCTTACCTCTTTATTCTTGCTTTGGAACTTATGAGTGCAGCCATAAAAAATAATTCAGATATAAATGGAATTAGATTACATGACTCTGAGTACTTGATAAGTCAGTACGCAGATGATTCATCTTTATTACTTGATGATGATCAATTCTCCTTAGAGAAATCTTTATATATTCTTAGAAAATTCTCTGAATGTGCTGGTTTGAGAGCAAATCTAGATAAATATGAGGCAATATGGATTGGCTCAAAGAAACACTCTCATGATATTATGTTACCTGAAACTAGATTAAACTGGAACCATACTGGGAAATTTAAGTTATTAGGAATAAAATTTGTTCTATTTCGCGAAGATAAGACATTAGTTAACTTTGAAGAAAAACTTATTAAAATACAAACTTTGTTGGACTCCTGGTTTTATAGAGATTTAACATTTATGGGTAAAATTACAGTAATCAAGTCAATGGCTTTACCTATCCTTATTCAGTCTCTTACTGTTTTACCCAATCCTCCTGATTATATTCTAGACAAACTCCAGGCTATACTCTTTAATTTTTATGGAATAATAAACCAGATAAAATTCGACGTAATATTTTGATCAATTCATATGAGAATGGAGGACTTAAAATGCCACATGTGAAATCTTTTTGCTATGCATTAAAGATGACTTGGATAAATAAGTTGCTTGATCCGCTCCACCAGTCTCCAAGGAAATCACTTCTTGTGGATCAGTTTACTAGATATGGAGGTGAAAAAATATTCTTGATGAAAAGTTCAGGCATAAAATTAGTTGCAGAAAAGTTTAATAATTTTTGGAAAGATATCTTTGATAATTGGAGCATTTTAAGTTCAGAACACATGGAATCAGGGGCTGACTTTTTGAGCCAATCCATATGGTTTAATGCAAATCTTAAGATAGATAAAAAACCAGTTTTTTATGAAAATTGGTGTCGTGCAGGAATTTTCTTTATTTATGATTTAATTACAGAAAACAATAGTTTCCTTGGTTTTGAAGATTTTACACAAATGTATAATATAGATGCTAATTTCATACAGTTTTATGGAATAATTCATATGATACCTAGTTTGTGGAAACAAAACATTCAAAATACTCTTAAACTCCCAAACATTACATCCAACAATTTAGATTATATAAAGAAAAATAAAAAGTCCACACGGTTCTTTTATAATACCTTTCTAGACATTTACTCAGAAACACCCACAACTAAACAAACAAAATGGAGTGAAAAAGTGCATGAAGATATAAATTCTTGGGAACAAGTCTACTTGTCACCCTTCCAATGCACTAGAAACAATAAATTTATTGTATTTCAGTACAAAATTTTGAATCATATTCTCAATACTAATTCCTATCTATACAGGTGTAAATTGAAAGAAACAGACCTTTGTAGTTTTTGTAATGAGACCAAGGAAACTGTTGTTCATCTTTTCTGGGAATGTTCCATAGTTAAGACTTTGTGGCTCCAACTCGCTGAATCTCTTTGTACTTCATGTAATATCATTTTGCCTCTTTCATTAAAAAATGTTATTTTAGGGATGGACATAGACCAGACATCCTTTAATTTATATTTCATTGTCATCAAACATTATATATATACTTGCAAGAATTTGGGCCAAATACCTACATTAATTGGTGCCAAAAAAAAGCTAAAAAATACTTATGAAACAACGGCAGTAGAATACCGAAGGAACAAAGGGGTGACATTCACAAAAATCGAAGTCCAAAGACAGGGCAAAAACGAGAACACAGAAAACAATGACGTTAGACACAAAAACAATGACGCCAGACAGACACAAAGCACAGAACCAGAAACCACAACATTCAGAACAAGGGCACTCACAGTGTGAACTCCAGTGAAACTGAGAGTGACATCAGGTGCTCCGGAAGGGTAAGCATGTCCTGCTCTGTTAACAGCACCCGTCACACTGTGAGTGATTCAATCCGGGAAAATGTCAAAGTCGGTAGTCAAATCCGGGAAGACGTGAATCTAGCTGAAAATGTCCACTTCCATTTGGGATACTGACACGTCATACGACAGTGTTTTTGCTCTGTTCAAAAAATCACTGTACAAACTACAAGCTCGACAGTAACGAAGCAACTGTGAAATGTACAC
>MJUU01007645.1:131099-144844 GCA_002080025.1 Modiolus philippinarum
AAAAAAAAAACAAAACTCCCTGACCACAGTCTTGAAAGGAGAGAATATGACAATACGTAATTTTGAAAGAATGTGTCAAGGGGTACTCGCCGCTAATCTGCCGGCTGGCTAAGGGAGCCTAGTCTGCTGGTAAAACACTGTCGCACTACGGAAGAAAAAACTTCCCGCAGGACTTGATGAAGAATCATCATATATTTCAGTAGACATCGGCAGTTCTGTGAGAGGCCAGTATGTATGTAAAATTTTCAGGTCACTAGATCTCAAAGGTAATTTAACGGATGCAAGCAGAGTATCTTGTCAATATCCCCTATTACGCAAAGAATGTAAGTTTCGTCCCAGCTTTTCTGGATTTTTAATCAGTTTCTGGCATTTTTGAGCTCATTTTTAGCTCACCTGGCTATGCAATCACTTCCACTTTGTGGAAAGAGCAAAACCACTGTCACAAAAACTGCTGAGTCAGGGATATGTTCAGCCTTTGTTACTTTCGTCCCTTCAGAAATTATGTGGCCGTCACCACGACATCATAGATAGATCTGAAATGTCAGTGTCACAAATAAAAACTGACATTTTCAGCTAGATTCGCGTCTTCCCGGATTTGACATTACCGGTTTTGACTTTACCCTGGATTGACCAACTGACAGTGTGACGGGTGCTGTGCACAGAGCAGGACATGCTTACCCTTCCGGAGCACCTGATGTCACTCTTGTTTATTGAGAGTTCACACTGTTAGTGCTTTAGTTTTTTGTTTTGTATATGTAATGTTCGTGTGTTTTGTGGGCATGTGGTATCTTTGGTCTTCCGTCTTTTGGTGTTCTTGCTTTTACCTTGTCTCTGGACTTGGATTTGTGTAATCTTGTGCTTTATTCCTTCGGTATTCTACTACCATTGTTTTGGCCTCCGTCGTCCGTCGTCCGTCCGTCCGTCCGTGGTAATCTTTTTCAAAAATCTTCTCCTCTAAAACCACTGGGCCAATTTAATCAAAACTTGGCCTGGGTCATTACCAGGGTATTAGTTTTAAAAATGTGTTCGGTTAGACCGAGGACCAAACAACATGGCCGCTGTTACTAAAAACAGAACATAGGGTAAATTGCTGTTTTTGGCAAATAACTCAAAAACCGTTGCAGGTATCAAAAATCTGACAGGGTAAAATTGTTTAGAATGATGAGCTCTATCTGCCCTGTAATTTTGAAGAAAATCGGAAAACCCGTCTCAGAGTAACAGCCCTTTTCCCGTAAAATTTTCAAAATTTATGCATTTTTTTATTTGAAAAACTATAACAGATAGAGGTAAAGTGTAAATTGCAAAAATGTTCAGCATATCAAAATGACTCTGTTGTAGTTATTGACTTTTTTTCACAAACATTTTTTTCAGTGCCATATGGTTGTGGGTTATTTCCCTTCAAATTCAGTTTTCAAATCTTCTTTGGTTTACTTTTCTCTTTTAAGTTTTAGAGAAATTTCCTGCTATCACTTTATTAAAAAAGTTATTTGTTACATAATCAAGAGCAAAAAGTCTTTTTGTACAAATTTTTAAATTTTTTTGCAAAAATACTTTCAAATTCTACTTATTTCACAAATTAATAATAATTGTATATAAAGTTATATTGTATTGTACAGTATTTTTTGTTTGCCCACCTTGCAAACATCTCTCCCAGATAAATACTGAAGTAGCGTCTTAACTTCCTTGCCTGCATAACTTTATAAATGACCTGCATGGCTATGCCATGGTGAGATTCTTGCCATCACTGTATCAGTGGTCCGTCCATCTTAAACTTTTCATTCAAACATCTTCTACTCTGAAACCGCTGGGCCAATTGGAACCAAACTTGGGCACAATGGTCCTAAGTAGGCCCTTTAAAAAAATGTCTGGCAAGTCCGTATCATATCCAAGATGGCCGCCAGCAGGGAACGCGGTTTAACATTGAACCCTATGCCCCCGGAAAACATTCAAAGATCTCTGAAACCGCTGCGCCAATTGGAACCAAACTTGGTCACAATAGTCCTTCGGTGGTCCCCTTTAAAAATTTTGTCCGGCAAGTCTACACGTCATCCAAGATGGCCGCCAGCGGGGAACTTTATCGAAAATTGGACAATATTGCAAAAATCTTTTCCTCTGAAATACTGGACCAGTTGGAACCAAACTTTTTGTCCTTAGGTGGCCCCTTTTAAAAATGTGTTCAGCAAGTTCACATCATATCCAAGATGGCCGCCAAGGGGGAACATGTTTTTAACATTGGACCCTATTGGTAAACATATTCAAAGATCTTCTCCTCTGAAAGTACAAATACTCACAATGGTCCTTACTTTGTCCCCTTCATATAATGTGTCAAGCATGTCCGCATAGCATCTAAGATGGCAGACAGCGGGGAACATTGTTTAACATTGGACCCCATGGGAAATGGGAAATTATTCAAAGATCTCCTCTGAAAATACTATGCCAATTGGAACCAAAGTAAGGCACAATGATACTCAAGAAAGGTGACAGTCGGTCTACACCCCCATCAAAATTAGCTGCCAATGGGGAACATATTTTAATTTTGGATCATATAACATCAGAAAATTTAAAAATGATACCCTTAAACGTTCAATAAACAAATTTGAAAATGAGAACCTTAAACGTTGTGATTATTTTGACTTATTGTGTCAGCCATGGCACAGGTGAGCGATACAGGCTCTTGAGAGCCTCATGTTTAACAACATTTCCGTAAAAACGAAGATTAGAAATGCCCTTAGTAATAAGCTGTTTGCGAGTAACGCCATATTTAAATATTAAATATTCATATCTGTTATAAAACTTCTTGCAAGTATTCAACAACTTATGAAATCTGTAACCTTGTTGTAAAAGTTCTGCTGTGATAGTAAGGTTATGTTCATTAAAATCGTCAAGAGTAGAACAAACACATGCGAATCGTACTAGTTGAGAAATGTACATCCCGTATAATGGAGCTTGAGGAGCGTCGCCGTCAAGAAAGGGGAAATTAGTTATAGTGAAATCAAAATCATCCCTTTTCTCATATTTTAGTTATTATTTTACCAGCGTCAATAATGATAGTTAGATCAAGAAAAGGGCAGTATTTGGAAACATTGATAGCTTTAATTTCAGCTCTGAATTTCAGTTAATTTTAACTCTGTTAAAATAGTAAAACAATGTATACTTTCAACATATGCCCATCCGATATTTTCCAGCCATGTTATCATTTGAAGTATCATGTGAGATTCTGTATCGAACTAAAATCACAAGTCAACAGAATATATCTTATGCAATAATTCTAGGTACAGAAGCGATCTGTGCGTTGTATGGCTTGTCATGAGCTTCAGATATATATTTTAAAAGAATGCACAACCTTTATCTTAACAACGAACTCATACCTCAAAAAGATGAAATATATATCACTAATGTTTTGTGGTGTGTTCAATTTGGTGTATTTATTCTCTCTTTCATGTTATATATTCCCTTTCAATGTACTCCTTTTACTATAAACAATGGCGGATATGAAGTAAATACTAGTTCTCAGTACTACTTTTATCAAACGGATATGATTCTGCATGCATTTACATTTATTTTCAAAAAGCATATTGATTTGATGATAATATGAATAAAAAGATAGTGTTAAGTGTATGTATTCATTTCGAGTATATTATGGTCTTCTTTCAGTATTAGTCTTCAAATCGTTTTGAAATTTAGCACTGCTGAGGGATGAATTTTCAAATTAGCTTTCGCAAAACTCAGTTGTAATTTTAATTTGATAAGAAAACAATATTCAATAAAGTGACTTTGTAGAAGGTCATTATATCAAAATCTTTTATAATGAGTACCAAAGAAACAACAGAAAAGGAAAACGAAAAAATAGGAAACCTAATACACAGTAATGTGCGTTAACAGGAAAACCAGCATACAGAGCTGCAAAAAAAAATACAAACTTACACAACAAATAGAATTTTGAAGACTGTTAAGATTGCAAATTTTATGAACAAAAAAATTTTAAAAAAGCAGTTTTTAACCCTATTTCTTTCATGATTATAAATGTATATCTAGTACTTTCACTTTAACATTTGTTACATATTTCTTAAAAATTAAAAAGCAAAACAAGTCGGACTGATACACTGATTTTTTTCTGCAGTAATATCTTTCCATGAACTCAGCATGGATTTGAAAATAGATATTGAATCAAACTCGGTAGAAAACTATCCCGCCAATATTCACTAACAAATAACTAAATACCGAGGTTACTGTGAAGTTTACTTCTTCATATGCGCATTTCGACAACTTATGTCTCTTCAGTGCAGATAAAATCTAAACGTTTGGAAGACCATAAACTCAAAGATATGTAAAAACTGATAGAGAACAAATAACCAAAGTCATGACCATTTAATTTTTAACTTGATGATTTAACATAATACCGAAGTCTCATATACTGTGAAAGTACTATTGTTCGTGGGGATCCAATTTTCGTGGATTTCGTGGTTCGCTAAAATCACGAAATTAAGTATCCAACGAAATACATTTTTTCAATGGGGTTTTAGTGTAAGAATTTGAAATCACGAATTTAATTACCCTCGAAACAGTAATATCTATGAAAACCACGAAAATTGATATCCACGAATAAAAGTGCACCCATAGTAATTAAAATTGTGTGTCCCACTTTTACATATATTGAATGATATTCATTTTATTGTCCAATTACAAATGTCTTTATATAATTTCTGATATAGTGTCTACCTGGTTTTACTGGGACTGGAACCTTTTGTGGCCTAGATACTGACCTTGATGGACATCCAGACGTTTCCCTTCCATGTACAGACCGGGGATGCTTTCGAGTGAGTATATATATTAATTAACCAAGTATCCTTAAATATTAAGTCACATGTTATTTCAACATAATAATGATATAACATGTGAATTAATATTTAAGGATGATCGGTCAAATATACTGCACAATTTTCTCATGAAAGTATAAAATAAACATAATACTTTCTTCCCCTATATTAGGAACTAGAAGGGCCAATGAAGATATACCAAAATACAGAAGTTTGTCTTTAATGAAATGATGTATTTATTTAAGGATAATTGTCGTGTGATTCCGAATTCGGGACAAGAAGATGCAGATGGAGATCGATTTGGTGACGATTGTGATGATGACTCGGATAATGATGGAACCATTGATATCTTGGTATGTGTGTCAAGCCTAAAACAATACCATATCAATTATTACGTCAATATACGTGAAATACATTATTCAATGTTTATGCTTCCTCTTGCACAGCCCTGTCCTTAGCTTATTTTTGCTTTTTTATTTCGATCCTATTGGTAATTTGTTCTCTATCAGCTTTTACGCATATTTCGGTTCATGAATTTCCAAATGTTTTTATTTGATCTGCACTGATGAGACATAAGTTGTCGAAATGCGCATATGCACAACATAAATTAACAGTAACCTCAGTACTTCGTTATTTCTAACCACAGGGCCGATGCCACTGCTGGTGGAATGTTAGTCTCCGATGGTATTCACCAACCCAGTAGCCAGTACTTCGGTGCTGGAACCAAAGCAGATTTTATTTGCAATATCTAAAGGAGTATGTACGATAATAGGCATATTTGGCCCCCAGATCTACATGTATTTTCAAAAGGAGTTTTCCTTGAAACTTTACTTGGTATATCACAGTTGATATATTGCTTAAATCAAAATAAAAGTGAATTAGTTCAGTAACGTCATCAAATCCTGATTATGACGTCAAAAATGTAATGTTTCTTCCAGATTTACCGAAAATCGACAAATTTTCATCAATTTTGGGTCATGTTTTGGCAGACAGCACAAAGCGCATGCTTGTGCCAATGATATTTTTTGATATGTTGAAAGTATATGAAATTGCCACATATTCAAACAAAAATCTAATTGGCACAGGCATGCGCTCTATACTTCCTGTACTGAAATATGTAAGGATTTTGGTCATTTTAGTCATTTTTTGTGGAAATCCTTATATTTGTCGAACTTTGGAGTTCATTTTTACCTACAAACAAAATAGACTTGGGCAATACCTGTCGAAGTTAATAATATACTGATATTGAATTATATTTTGAGACATGATTTTATGAAATATAATTGTCTTAATTTTAGGGGCCAAATATACCCCTTAGCGTACATACTCCTTTAAGAATTTTGTTTAAACCTAAAGAGTATCTCCCTCTTGCATATGCAGAACCTGTATTCTCAGTAACCTCTTACTTTCTAATTTATTCAATTAATTATAAATTGATGAATTCCTAGTCCTAATCTTTTCTTTTATAATTTCTACTTGTCTGTTCTATATAAAAATATAATATTGATATGTCATTTTGATTGATATTAATTTATGTGATTAAATTATTAATTCAAAGTCAATAGGAATTCTGTCAAGGTATTTACGTATATGCAAATTTGTCTTTTAACATTGGAAAATGTTTCTTAAATATTCATTACAGGATAATTGCCCTTTTGTACACAGCTGGAATAGAACAGACAATGATACGGATAATGTAGGTGACATTTGTGACAACTGCCCCTTTGTTAGTAATACTGACCAAACAGATAATGATGGAAATGGAATCGGCGATGTTTGTGATGACGATGATGATAACGATGGTATATTATTTATTTTTTAATCGGAAAATAAAACATAATTTTGTTTTAACGTGGATTGTGTTTAATGAAACTATTTTGTCATATCTTAAAATAAGTGAGAACCGAACCGTCAATCCAAAACGAATAATCCAATGACAATGGCAACATCGGAAACAACAAAGAAACAGAGACACAACATGAGTACGGCACAGAAAAGAAAATGAAGATACACACACACAAAGATGAACAACACGAACCCAATAAAAAAACCAGGGGTGAGATCAGGTGCACCGGTAGAGTAAGCATCTTCTGCTTCCCACAAGACACTCGCCGTGTCGAACAAGCCAAATCCGGCAGCAAGGTCAAATCCGTTAGAGGAAACAACAATTAAATTATCAAATAACTAAATACCGAAGTTACTGTAAATTTAATTTCTGCATATGCGCATTTTCGCAATTGATGTATTTTTTTTTTGTATTGGTATACAATGCAGGTGCTCTGATTTTTTCATAGCATTCTTGTTCCTATCTGGTTATTAGTTTTATTCGTCTTTATTGCATACACTGCGATTTTTTTTTTTTAAAGGGGGGTAGGATTTTTCTTCACCTGCCTTTTTAGCTCACCTGGCTATGCCAGGGTGAGCTATTGCCATCACTTGGCGTCCGTCGTCCGTCCGTCGTCCGTCGTCCGTCCGTCGTTAGCTCACTTTCAAAAATCTTCTCCTCTGAAACAAATTGGTCAAATGGAACCAAACTTTAACTGAATCATCACTAGGGTATCTAGTTTCAAATTTGTTATTTTGTATGTCTTAGGTCAAACAACATGGCTGCCGTTACTAAAAATAGAACATAGGTGTAAATTACAGTTTTTGGCAAATAACTCAAAAAAACCGTTACAGATATCAAAGATCTGACGGAGTAAAAATAATCAGCATGAGAAGATCTACCCATGCTGGAATTTTGAAGAAAATCTGATGACCCGTCTAAGAGTTATTGCCCTTTTTCCGTAAAATTTTCAAAGTTTGGATGTTTTTTATTTTCTATTAAAAAAAACTATGACAGATAGAGGTTAAGTTTAAATTGCAAAATATTCAGCATGTTAAGATCTACCCACATGGATATTTTGAAGAAAATCCAAGTACCTATATATAGTTGTGGTCCTTTATTGGTCAAATTTTTCATGATTTTTTACTTTTTGTCCTATATTTCAAAAACGCTTTGAGATAGAGGTCAAGTTTTAATTGCAAAAAATGTTCAGCATGTTAAGGACTATATTCTATTCAACACATTCAAGTCTTCCGACCGCTTCCAAGATGGCCGCCAGCGGGGAACTTAGTTTACCATTTACCTAATGAGAAAATTCATACAAAGAACTTCTTCTTGAGAACCACTGAATGGATTTGAACCAAATTGGGCATGAATTATGCTTATGAAGTGCTGACCAGTGTTGTTACTTTGATGCCGATCCATCATCCAACATGGCCGCCAGCGGGGATCTTAATTTTAACATTGGGCCCTATGGGAAAATGCATACAAAGAACTTTAGAACCATTGAATGGATTTGAACCAAACTTGGCATGAATGATGTTTATGAGGTGCTGACCAAGTGTTATTACTTTGGTTCCAATCTGTCATCTTACATGACCGACAGCATTGGACCATGTGGGAAATGCACACAAAGATCTTCTAGAAAACTGCTGAATGGATTTAAATCAAACATGACATGAATATTGCCTGTCAGGTGCTGACCAAGTGTCACCAGCTGTGAACTTAATTTAGCAAAAGATCTTCTTCTAGAGAACTGCTTAATAGATTTAATCCAAACTTTGCTTATGAGAAGCTGACCAAGTGTTGTTACTTCAGTTCTGCTCCATCATCCAACATGGCTGCCAACAATGAATTGGACCCTAAGGGGAAATGCATACAAAAAGATATCATTCATGGAAAAACATTGAATGGATTCAATTTAAACATTGCATAAATGAAACTTGTGAGATTTTGACCAAGCTTGTTACTTTGGTGCTGATCCGTCTTCCGACATGGCCACCAGTAGCAAAACTTAGTTCAACATTGGACCCAGTGGGAAATGCATAAAAAGATCTTTTCCTCTGAAACTGCTTGAACAATTTCAGTAGAATTTTGATATGATAGTCCTTATGTGACCCTCTTCAAAGTTTTATGTTAAATAGCTGCCAGCAGGGAACGTAGATTAACATAGGCTCCTTAAGTTTGGAAACTGCATTCAAAAATCTTCTCTGAAACTGCTTGAACAATTTTAATTGAATTTTATAAAAAGTTTCTGATTTTTATGTTCATACACCACCAAAGATGGACCATCAATTGGGAATTATAGTGCTGCAGGACCCAGGTGAGCGATACAGGCTCTTGAGAGCCTCTTGTTTGCTTCAGTATTTGCTTCAGCGGGGTATTGATGCATTATTAAAAGCTATAAGACCTCCAAAAATGTTCTGGATAAAATCTATTAATTTAGGGAGTTGAGTCTGAAAAGTTTCTGTGGTTTGGTTTTTTCCTACCGTTGTATGTTTAGTAATTTGATAATATTAGGTTATATGATATTATTTGTCTTAATAAAATTGTTCCCTTTTGGATTTGACGACAGAAACAGCACCTCAAAAATTAGTAACAATTCTTTTGTGCGTTTCCAATAAAGAACATATGTCGACGATTGTCGAACATATAAGCAACATATTTCAGTTTGTTCTATGAATTTTGCTGATTGATGCATGTTGTCGCTTCCTTAGGTGTTGCAGATGTAACAGACAATTGCCCGCTTCATTCTAACCCAATTCAAGTTGACACAGACGGCGATGGAATAGGCGATATTTGTGACAACTGTGTAAATATATCAAACAGCAATCAACAAGATTCCAATCAGAACCAATATGGTGACAGCTGTGATCCAACACACAACAGGGACAAGTAATATATGAAAATGAATTTTTGAGAATATATAGATATAGTGTACCCGATAAAATTAAGACAGCCTTGATTTGTTAAATTTTATATGAAATCAATTCGGTGCTGACCCGAAAGCCGATTATTTTTGAAACCTTACAATATCTAAAATTTTGTAAATTTTATGTAAAACTAAGGAGTATCTCCCTCATGCAAAGCTCTGTCCTTAGCAAATTTTGGCTTTACATTTAGATCACTTTGGTTATTTGGTCTTTATCAGTTTTTAAGCATTTTTGAGTTGATGGTCTTCCAAACGTTTCGATTTTATCTGCACTGATGAGACATAATTTGTCGAAATGCGCATATGCAGAAAGTAAATTCACAGTGACTTCGGTATTTAGTTATTTGATCTTCATTTGGACATGAAATACTATACACTAAATAAAAAATAAACGTTTCTTCGGGGATTGCCACGCATCAACTAGTTTAATTTATATAATTTAAAAGAACAAATAAAGGGATATGGAGTAAATGACATTGTACATTGGACAAACTCCCTATAAATACATTGTAAGATAAAGCAAATGGAACAACACTTTCATTGTTTTTCTTCATCAAAAATCTGGATTCTTAAATTTTGTAATATCGTTCTAGCATTTTTATATGCACTATTGCATACATAATAAAGGCAATATTTCATTGAATTCACAAGAAACATTAAATCAAGTGGATGTGATTATTGTCTAAGAGCTTTTTAAGATAGAGTAAAGACAGCATAATGTCATTCATGTTTTATATCTATTAAAATGTGAGATTGTTTTGCTACAAGTTGTTTGATTTACTGTAATCTCTTTGAAATTTTCAAGTTCGTGTTTTTGATTTAAAATCCACTGGTTGTTGAATTATCAACATTGAACCAATATTTCATTTTTATTTTCTGCTCTATATATGTAATGTTTTAAAAGTCGCAACCGAAAGTGTTTCCTAGAATAAAGCCACAATAACCAAATGAAGACTATTAACCATTTGAACGATAGGGGACTTCTGAATCGTGTTAAACCCGGAAGTCAGTTCTGATACTATACTGAAAAAAATCAATACATCAATACATTGAGAGGGAATCACTAATTAATGAACACTGTTGAGCTAAGGGGGTTTTATATTAAATCTGTTGTAGCGCTTCAGGTTAATTGTTTTTCGTCAATTAAAATTTAGCTAAAGAGTTGTCATGAAGGAACAATTATAAGTAGACACTTCAATTTCATAAATATTTTGTTTTTAAAGTGATATATATTTATTTCAATGTGCCAAGAATCCAGTCACTCTGTCTCACTGGTATTTGAGGCGATCGTTTCCACCTTCAATAACACGATAGTTCCTATCTCGAAAGTCGAAAAATAAATCACACTGACCATAACTCAAAATGCAGTTTCCAACTGTAGGTCTTAAACTTAGTTATATCATAGCCTGAACAAGCCCAGTGTAGGATTTATTGCCTTGCAAGATTAAAGGTGTCTGTTTATAACTGACTCTTTATTACATTGGGTCGATTCCAGTATTGGATAGAAAGAAAATCTAGTTTTAGTTTAAGTTATGATAGTTTTCACATTTAACGTTTGAGCAGGTAATGAATCTGCTATTATTGAGATTTCTGATATTTTCTGTGTTGCAACATAACTGTTTCATTTAAAATATGAAAATAAAATTGGGGATCACCGTAAATTTAAGCGCAAAATTAAAGGATTTTACTTTAAAACAGTAGGAAAAAATGACTACATGAAGAGAAAACATTAAAAATCTACCCTTTTTTCATGTTTTGCATGCTTTTCGAAGGTATTATTAAAGCATTATATTATTTTTATTTAAATACTAAACATTAGAAATAACCAAAAAAAAATGCAGCATGTTCATTTTTCAATTGACATCTTTTTGATTTTTTTTTCAAACTATATCCGTTGCGTAATTTCTATTTCCATAAAATGCAACACCAGGTTCACAGCACTTGTGTCCTATTTCGTCTTGTCTAAATGATCACGTTGTTATAGGGATTAGAAACAAAGATTATAAATACTTTGGATCTTTTTTGCAATCTATATTTAATTTCTTTTTAAATGTTTGAAACCTAATGGAACGAAATTTGAAAAAAATTGGGAATAATACCACGGAAACATCTTAAGATAAATGCCCCTAAATAAATAAAATATGATATTCCTAGGGATGGTGATGGTGTACTGGACATTAATGATAACTGTGTAGAGGCTGCTAATGGTGAACAGACAGATACAGATAGCGACGGAATAGGTATGTAAACGATTTCGGTCTTCAGATACATAACCAATCGTATATATCACTTTTTTGGCTTGTGTACCGGTTTAAAAAAATAAATGATTTGCAATATCACCATGTGGATTTGTAAGATATTTTTACCTTTCAACCTACCTAGTTGAATTGGCAAGTAAGTGAGAACCGAACCTTCAGTCAAAACACGAAAAATCCAGGGACAACGACAACATCGGAAACACCAAGAAACAACGACAGCACATGAGCGCGGGACAAAAAAGAAAAATGAGGACACAAACAAAGATGAAAAACACAGACCCAATAAAAATAATTGGTGAGATTAGTTGCGGCATTAGAGTGATTATCTCCTGCATCTTATACATGTAAGACACCCGCCGTGTTGAACGCGTTTACCCTGGAAGTAAAGGCAAATCCGTTAGAGGAAAATCAAACTTTATTTATAAAGGGAAAGATCCGTTGTCACCTAGGAAACAGATCCCATAGCGATTCACAAGATCGTGATGTCGACCGAAAAAACTTATGTAGTGATGACTTTAAAGTATTGGTAACATACCATTGCTTAAGTGGTCTATTTGTAAGCAACCGAGCTCTATCAAGGAAGTCACTGTATCGACCAGCGAATAAGATGTGAGATGTAAACTCCATATGCTGGCGCTTTTGGAATGTTGCTTTAAAGAAAAGGGAAGTTGACTATTGGAAAAATGAAGTCATGCAGCCTACTTTGTAGTGTACCTTTGTGGTCAATTTCAAGATCTGAATGGAAAGTGACGGTCACTTGTAGATATAAGTCCGTCTGTTCGAGCCTCGAATGCCTGTCGGTTGCGTGTGTCATAATTCCATTATTTGTTTTATTTGATTTTGTTTGTCTCATAATTATATTTACTTCTTTGTCACCATCGTTGCTCTTATATTATTTTTACTGCAATGTCATATCATGACCATCCGGTACTCGGTAAGTTCCATGGATTTTAACTCCCCTCGCTCTCTCTAAATTATTTTATGAAAGGATATGTAGTAAATGAACATGAGACCATAACACATGTTAACTCCAACTACAGTAATTTTAATGAGCTATATGGCCATCTTTTATAGCATGTTCATGACAATTTAGACGAGATCAATAATCTTAAGATTTATTTAGTAGTTATATATGGAATTCCATCTTATCACCTACACTGACTACCAATCGTTGCATATTTTAACCTACTTTAATGCAACTGTGGACCAGCATCCAACTTTCGCAGATTTGTACAATTCAGCAGATTACTGATGTGTTAGTTTTATTACTAAAGTAGCGATGATAAATACAAAGATAAAATCAAATGAAACAGCTGATACTCGTTGAACATGGTTTGAAGCACTTTCGTCCAGTTTCAAAATATTTTTCCATAACTTCGATATTTATTTAGCCTGACGTTTTAGAAAATTGATTGGCTTTAGTTATATATAAAACATAGACTATAGAGTATAAACTGTTTTAAACTTTTGAAAAAAGCCATCAGATTTTATCTTTTAACGAATATATTTATACCCCCGCTCCGTAGGTAAGGGGGTATACTGTTTTACCCTTGTCCGTCTGTCTGTCCGTCCGTATGTCCGTCCGTCTGTCCGTCTGTCCGTCCGGAACATCTTTCGTCGAGGATTTCTCAGCTTGTGTATGTAGTAATGATTTGATATTTGGTCTGAAGCTTTTGGATGATGAGTTGTACTGTGTCTCTCCTTTTCAAATCCGTCACTCATCTACTTCCTGTTTGACGAAAACTTTGATTTTTCCCATTATAGCCATATATTGAAATTTTTCGTCAAGGATTTCTTAGCCTGTGAATGCAGTAATGATTTGATATTTGGTCTGAAGCTTGGGTATGATGAGTTGTACCGTGTCTCCCCTTTACAAGTGGATAATTCATCTACTTCCTGTTTGACGAAAACTT